>RDPX01000672.1:55440-92097 GCA_003991215.1 Morbakka virulenta | reverse complement strand
CTCTCTCTCTCTCTCTCGCTCTCTCTCTCTCTCTTTCTCTCTCTTTCTCTCTCTTTCTCTCTCTGTCTCTCTCTGTCTCTCTCTGTCTGTCTGTCTGTCTCTCTCTCTCTCTCTCTCTCTCTGTGTCTCTCTGTGTGTCTTTCTCTCTTTCTCTCTCTCTCTCTTATCATACCTACAAGTAAAGCACTCAACGCAAGAGCAATTACAAGTCCGTTTTTTTATTGTAAATGTGCTAAATAAAGTAGTCGTTATTTTTCAAATCGCTAGTGTTCAATTGAAAATACAAATAATAAAAATCAATTAATGACTTAAAATGGGATAGTTACTGGGTATTACGAGGTAGTGTTATCGCCCACAAACAATAGTGGAAAAATGTGAAATGAGGTGGTTAAATTTGAATAACAAAATGAGTATCAAGAGCCCACTAGGGATTTTGCACCCAGAATCAGCATAACAACAACTTGGTAATCCCATCCTAGACGAAACACATGTACATAAATTACTGTGCACAAATGGTAGATGATGGAACGGAGAGCATTCAAGAAATTCCAAATGAGTGCTTCAGATGTAAAATTATCACAGTCAACAAAATAAATATTGTTAAAGTTATTTTAGTTCTCTTTCATAATTCATTTACTATTCTTTGGTAAATTGAAAGCAAAGATAATGCTAAATAAATGGGTATAGAGAAATCACGGAATAAAAATGAATATGAAAAGTAATAGCAATCCTCAAGACTACTATCATAGAGAAAACATACGAGTCTGAAAGTGGGTATAAAACTCGTACGAGTGGGCACACCCGAATGAGTTTGACAGCAAATATCTTTCGTTTTGAGGGGCTACCCAGAAAGGTGCTTCTAAACAAGAATGACATCAATAAAATGATGTGTATAGTCTCGTGACGTGCGTTTTGCTGAAAGGGAAAGCGAAAGCCATCTTCACAAGGTTTTTTCAGTCTTCTTACAAGGAATGACGCAACAGGATATTTTGACCCACAATGCTCTTCTAACACAATTCTGGATTTTTCCCATCTTTTTTACCTTTGCAGAAAATTGAATATTTTCTTTGTACAACAAAGAAATTTCTTTTCTCTTACATTCCAATAATTTTTGTCAATATTTTTACTAATTTCTTGCATACATTGTTCGATTTTCAAATGATATAAAAGAACTACATGTGAATAGTAGAAACAATCAACGAACTTTCATGAAAATCCCATTACATTTTTGTGACATTACCATGTTACCTTTTCAAACTAGCTATACTCTGGTTATTAATAGATTAATTAACAACATAAAATACAAGCTTGCACACACATATATATTCCAACACCAAAATGTAATGCGCACGTGCAACTTTCAGACAGACAGAGACCGATTTCTACCAATGTCAGGTCTTCTTAGTACCCCTTGTCACAGAGACCAGAAATCTCAAAGGGAGGTCCTTCTATATACGTGTGTGTGTGTGTGTGTGTGTGTGTGTGTCTGTCTGTCTGTCTAAGTACATCAAATACACCACACACATACTAGGCAAAACTTGAAAAGACAGAAATTTAAGATGAATTGGAGACTTGGAATTCTCAAAAGGTTTGCTTTGTGTCTTTAGGTACTCTTCTTTTGACTGTTCGCTGTGATCAAGGGTGCTTCCAGCATGTGTACATTATCTGAGCCTGAGCTATTGTCTGAAGATTTTGCCTACCAGAATCAAATCCCCAACTAATTCATTGAGGTTTATATCTCTTCCAACAGCAACTGAGTACCAATGCAGTATACTTATCTTGACAAGGGTTTCGTGTATTTCTTCCCCTGAGGTCAAGGAACACTTTTCATATGTACGCTGATCTCATCATTCCTTGTATCTTTCCCCCTTCACTCTCACTGGGATACTTGACGAAATATCTAATGAGGTTTTTCTTGACGTATTACTCAGCAAGTACTTTTTTGTAGAAACCCAGTATTGATATCTACTTCCAATTTTCTCACCCAAGTTTCCAGATCCATACTTTTAGTTCCAAATTCGACATTGGCTATAGAAACGACTTCAAACCAACAACGTTCAGTCAACATTTTACCGAACTGGCCAGTTTGGATGTTTGATAACTTCTGGATAATTGGCTACTTTTTATGTTTGGTTACTGTAAGAAATTGGTTACGTTTGGGAATTTACTTTCTTTTTTGAACTCCTTATTGCTAAATCTACTGTCTGGTGATTTAGCAACCTACACGATAAACCTCCTTGATATTTTCTTTTCTACAATAACGACATCCGACCTTCTTACTTTTATTATTTAGTAACAGTGGATATTAAAACCCCACAAACTCTTCCAGTTTTGTTTTGTACCACACCATCTAGTTTACGGTTGTACTATTTCTTTGTTCGAGGTATTTAAAAAAATAGAAGAATTGTTGCTGTGTACTTTGGACAAATCTGTACTGCATCCTTTTTTTCATTTTGAGAATCTGTTCCACATTTTCCCACAAGACGTCCAACTGTTTGACTTCTGAAAAGTAAATGACATACAGTCTACCCATGACAGGTTCTGTCACTGTCTATCTCATATTTTTCAGTTTGTTCGGAGAGCAGCGCGCATATCAAGCGCATATCAAGCGCATATCAAGCGCATATCAAGATGCTTCCACCTTCAAGTCAGCTTTGTATGTAATGCATCAACGTATGATGCATATCAGTCTGCTCCTGCTCACTTTAATTTCTGAGGAACTAATCCTACGGCACCGACAACAATCTAAACAACAACTATTATTATCATTATTATTATTGTTGTTGTTACTATTATTATCATTATTATTATTATTATCTAGTGGTTGCACAACATCTAGTAATGGATAAGTGAATACCAGCATTCAACATCCAGCAACAAGCCAGGGAATTTGAAAGCCAGCACAACAGTGAGGTAAATTAGAGAACAATATGTAGAAAGATATTTTAGCGGTGGTACTAAGTCTGGTATTACTACTACTACTACTACTACTACTACTACTACTACTACTATTATTATTATTATCATTATCATTATCATAGCTATTATTATGTCACATTTCTCGTACTACCTGAAAGGAGCAGGTCAAAGCTAATGACCAAGGATACATTGAAGTTATTCTCATAGCTTTCTTCTCATCAGGGGGTCGATGGATCTTATCTCCTGGTGTACTACTACTAAAATATCTTTCTACATATTGTCGGTTTTCAGGCTAGGAGTGAGAAATGATGTAGTCATGAGTTGTTGTCATACAACAACTGCTTGAGCAATGTGCCTTTCCTCCGATGTTGCAGGGAAGCACTTGCAAAGTTGAAGTGATGTTGCCATTTTATTTTGGTTCTCTATTAATTATTACAACAAAATTATTTGCAATGCCTTAGTTGCCTGAGGCATCAATTTTAAAACCTCTCTACGCCTAATGACTCGAGAAAACAAAGTCTAATTTTACATCGGACATTTTGAGTAGCAAGGTTTAATAATTAATTAAAATCCCCAGGGAAAATTGCAAGTATATTAGACAGCACCAATTCAGCCTTCTTCAGTTTTCCGTTTAAGCCCTTCAACAGTATTTGCTCAGGGTGTAAGTAATACTGAAAATCATCTTGCTCAAACCATTCTGTTAATATTCCCACTGTCAAACCTAGAGCTTCAGAATATTCCGGCTTGTCGAATTCTCCTGGAGAATCAAGAAAATAAGACGTGGCTGCTGCAACATGAGTGGCGATCTTGAAAGGTTGACTTCTTTTCCTAGCTACAGTACCTTCATCAGTATCAGAGTGTTTGCGCAACTGCTCAATAATATCAAAAATCAATCCAAAATAGTCATTATTTCGGTCTCGTTCCAGCGTTTTCATTGGCCTTTTTTCAATTTTGTTAGACTCAAGTGCATATGGACTTGGGTCTTGCAGAATACGCCATTCCTATTATTATTATTATTATTATTATTATTATTATTCATTCATTCATTCGCGAGAGGCGATAGAGTGCAGACGTGTTTCTCTTGCTCCGTGATTTTATATGTTNCTTGAAAGGTTGACTTCTTTTCCTAGCTACAGTACCTTCATCAGTATCAGAGTGTTTGCGCAACTGCTCAATAATATCAAAAATCAATCCAAAATAGTCATTATTTCGGTCTCGTTCCAGCGTTTTCATTGGCCTTTTTTCAATTTTGTTAGACTCAAGTGCATATGGACTTGGGTCTTGCAGAATACGCCATTCCTATTATTATTATTATTATTATTATTATTATTATTCATTCATTCATTCGCGAGAGGCGATAGAGTGCAGACGTGTTTCTCTTGCTCCGTGATTTTATATGTTTTATTGAAATAAGAATTGCTATTCAAAGCTTGATTTTAAAGTAGAAGAAATGGATAAAGTATTGATTGTAATCTTTGTATTACTTTATTCGCAAAATGTAAGTGATATCGAGGAAAAATGTAGATCTTGTGGTAGAACTTTCAAAACTTTATCAAAACACATATGGCGTTGCTCAAGGAAAATCACTCAGCCTTTCCATACAACTAAAGAAGCTAAGAAAGAATAAAGGACCTGCGAAATTCAATTTAGATCGTTTGAAGGATGTGGAGATAAAAGAAAAGTACAAGATTTCCGTAGAGAACAGATTTGCAGCGTTACAAGACGAAAACGACAAATGGGAGGTCTTCAAGGACGCCATAGCCTCTAGTGCCAAGCACGTCATTGAGTCCGAACAGAGAGCAGGAAGGAAACAATGGATATCAGAAGAAATCCTGAATCTAATGAAAGACCGAAGGAAAGCCAAATTCGAAAGAGATGACATTAATATCAACGATTAAACTGAGAAATCAAGAAAGATTGTAGAGGAGCCAAAGAAAAATGGCTTAATGAACAATGTGAAGCCATGGAAAAGGAAAAATCCAAAGATCCCAAGTTAATGCACAAAAATATCAGAGAGCTAACAGGCAAAAAGAGTTGTTCTTCTCCAGGATGTATCAAAGCCAAAGATGGGACAGTGATCATGGGACGAGACGAAATTCTCCAAAGATGGGGCGAATATATCGCAGAGCTTTTCCTCAATGACAGTGGCCCTAAACCAGTAATAGGAAACCCCGACAGCCCGCAGATCCTTCAGTCAGAAGTAGCTGCAGCTATCAAGAAGATGAGAAGGAACAAATCTCCGGGTGTAGACGAGATAGCAATCGAGATGGTATCTGTTTTTGATGCTCTTGCAATTCAAAAGCTCACAGAACTTCTAAATCAGTTATATAGCACTGGAGAAATACCTGAAGATATGAGCAAGTCAGTGTTCATTTGCCTTCCAAAGAAGCCAGGAGCCACAACGTGCGAACTTCATCGAACTATTAGCCTCATGAGCCACATCACCAAGGTACTCTTCCGCATTCTGATGAATAGAGCAAGGAAAGCGTGGCTGCCCGAGATATCGCCAGTACAGCTCGGCTTTATGAAGGGTTCAGGAACAAGGAATGCCATCTTTACATTACGAACACTCATAGAACAAGGCATAGAAAAGCAGGTGGACCTCTACATATGCTTCATAGACTATAGTAAAGCCTTTGACAGGGTCAAGCACGGAGACCTAATAACCATCTTACAAAACCTCGCCATAGACAGCAATGACATCCGAATTCTCAACAATCTTTATTGGGAGCAAACAACTCGAAAATGTGGTATCTGACTCTAAGCCCACAAAGAGAGGAGTGCGTCAGAGCTGTGTCATTTTCTTGTCACTTGGTAAGAAAAGGGGGCATACAGAACCTTGTGCTCACTGGAGCTATCAATGGGAAGAAAGATTGAGATCGACAACGGACAACGCTCCTGGGTAGCATGAGCCAGTGGACCAACATGAACGCTGTGGAACTTCTTCACTGTGCAAAGGACCGAAAGCTGTGGCAGAACCTGACCGCCGACGTCTACTCAAGACATGGTACCTGACGACGAAGACGACTTTCCATACGATATTCGAAACTATGGAGACGATTTTGTTCGAATCGAACAGCAGAATCTTTCAATTGCAAACCTTAACAATAAAAACTCTCTTGATTCTCCTGAGGAACTACTAACAGAATACAACGAAAGAAAATGAAAGAATGATAATTACTACGTCAAATGTCATTGCATAAAAGTTATGTAATGGAAGCAGGGGTCTCAGGGCCCATCAAAGGTTTTGTCACATTAACAGAATTGAAGGAGCTATTCAGTGTTGAAATCAAAAGCAGCTTAAGAATGAAGTATTGTAAATGACTTTTTCAAATTACATCTAGAATGCAAAGAAATATATAACGTTAACAGAGAAATAGAAAGTTTCAAAATACCATCTACGAATACTTTGCAACCAACTACGTTACAGTTAATAGCGAATCTGATGAGTTGAAACAACAGTACCAACATCTCTGCAAGTGGCAACTTAAAAAAGAACTTAAAAGGCTAAAGGATGAAAACAGTGAGTTTAATAATCGAAAAATCTGTTATATTTCCAGACTGATCAGGGCAAAGTACTCAAAAAAACAAGATGAACAGCTTGATCGGGACCACAACGCTGAAATTAAAATAAACTTTTGGCAGCATTGTTAGAAAACGTACGAACTACCAAGAGACAACACTGAAACAGATTTTAATGAAAAGACATACTTTGAATACTTCCAAAATGTCTTCCGTAAGAATCCAAATAAAGTAAACAGTGACTTTCCATCTTGGATGAAATTATTTGATAATCCTACGGAAATGTTCAATGAGGACCCTCGTACTGTCTTGCCGTGAAATAACAAAAATAGTAAATAAAATGAAGTCTAGTGGTTCACCTTGCCCTTACGATCATATGACTATCATTGTACTCAAACGCTGCCCGTACCTGAGAACACTCCTTCATCACATTATTTCGCATTGTTGGGTCAACCGAACATTTCCAGAAGAATGGAAATATGCATTTACCATCTTGATCTACAAACGTGAATGTAACAAACAGCCGAAAAACTTCCGACCAATAAATCTTTAGCGAATACTTGCGAAAATACTATTGTCACTAATTAGAAGCCGAATGTATGCGTACCAAGTAAAGAATAACTTCATAGAAAGGAACTTACAAAAAGGTTTTTGGACAGAAATTTCAGGTTGTATTGAGTACACAGAACTTTTGACGTACAAAATTAACCACGCACGTCTGAAAAAAACCCAAGTAATCATCACCCTATCAGACCTGAAAAATGCCTTCGGAGAGATTGACCACCGGATCATCCTAAAAATAATTGAATACCATCACTTTCCTGATTCGCTAAAAGAAATTATCTATTCTTATTACACCAATTACAATATATCCATCGGAACCAAAAAGTATACAACGGATCCAATTCTAATCGAAAAAGGTGTTTTAGAAGGTGATTGTTTGAGTCCTTTATTATTCAACCTAGTGGTAAACGGTCTCCTGAAAACAATTGACACCAAAAACATCAGATCAATGGGTACCGGTATAGTGAATCAATACAACCAAGGCATTGGTTCCAGTTTGCCGATGACTCTGCATTAGTTACTAGCACCGAAGAAGAAAGCCAAGAACTACTGAATGTGTTTTCAAAGTGGTGCTACTGGGGTTGACTTAAGATCTGCTCTCGTAAATGCAAGAATTTCGCGATGAAAAAGAATGAAACTAGAACACAAATCCTCAACTCGATTGTGATTAAATACGTAAAAAGGTAGTTAAATCTACATCAAGGTGCAAATACGCGATATCTGTTCCTGGCGACAAATAACCTAGGTATCAGACCCTCGTTGCCATCCGATATTTTCAAAGCATGTCAGCTCGATATTAAAGTTGTCTAAAAATCAAGAGATTAATGAACTTTACAAACTTTCAGTCAAGAAACACTTTGAGGAGGAACGCCTTCTCCAGAGCAATGACAAAAAGCCTGCAGCCAAACTGATTAGAAAAGAGACTATAAACCGAATTATCAGTAAAATGGCTGGTCTGAAAGAACAAAATACCATTATTAAGATTGTTAGAAACTTCTGTTCTAGCAACGTAATTAACATATGGAACAGAATAACGGAAAATATGCCATCTGACATCGATAAGTTTGCAGGAAAAGCTCTGATATTCTCTCTTCCTATCAACGAAAATCTGAAGAGGTGGAAGAAAATAAATTCAGAGCTTTGTCCACTCTGCAATCTAAAGCAAACGGAGCTTCACGTTCTTGATCACTTCTCCATAGCAATAAATAATGGAAGATTTACATGGCGTCACGATTCGGTGTTGTATAGGATTCTTCATTTCGTGAAACAGTTAGCAGAAAGGGGTTTCGAAATGTATGCTGATTCATCTGGTTATCGTGATCCAAATCTTCAAAAGGCCCCGGCCTGATATTGTATCAAAAAAGGCAATGATATATACTCAATCGAACTTACATGTTGTTTCGGATCAAATATAGAGAAGTCAAGCAATTACAAGAAAAATAGATACTCTCATCTCGAAAGCGATTTAATTATTAACATGAACTTAACCAAATTTTACGTCGAAGTTTCATCACTGGGATTTATGCCAAAGCAAAATGACTTGTTCTTTTCCTTTCTAAAAAGTCATAATATAAATACTCAAAGACTGATAAATAAAGTTAGTGAAACGGCCTTACGCTGTTCGTGCTATTTATATACACAAATAAATAAAACGTGGTTAGAAAAAATAATTTTGACATTTTACTAAGCTTTGTTAGCAATTCACTCTGTATCAGAACTGCAAGAAAAATTTTACTGTCTTAGATAAACTGATATTTATTTTAGTGCTGTGGATCATACTTTTTGTTTAGGATTTTAGACAAATAAACATGAAGTTAAAACAATTTTTATTAGAATTATTTTTATTATTATTATTATTGTTGTTGTTGTTGATGATATTATTATTGTTGTTATTGTTGTTAAACAAGTATTCTCTTGGCAAAGCATTTCGAGGATCAATAAATTTACAGAAGCCAGTTTGGGTGCAAATGAGGCTAGAGCACAGGGAAGTATGGATAGCTTTTGGTAAATAATTTCCTCAGTAACATAGGATACCCCTTAAATATAATAAAGTTTAAAGGGCAACACAAACTCTTTATATGTCGCACAAACAATTAAACACAACACAACTTTAAGATTTCAAGACAGAGGTCGCAGAACTCGCCTCGCATATGGAGCCAGGTCTTCAGCACCTCCCCTTTTAACACTCACTTTCAAATGTAAATAAAGTCTGACTTCTGCTGGGGCTTATGTACATGAGTAGAACCTACTCATGTACATAAGCAAAACCAGTTAGACCCTAATAAATGCACACGTTGTTCATCAATTAGGCCTGGTGATGACTGTACGTTACCAAGACGAGAGTTGATTTGTCTGTTTAGAAAAAGTTCTGCAGATGATGGTAAATCTGCAGCTATTGGTGTGTCATCATAGGCCAACTGTGACAGAGTAATTTCAACAACTGATTTAGATTTCTTCATAATCTTCTTGATTGTCTCTATTACTCGTTCTTATATTCCATTACTCTCATGATAGTGTGAACTGGATGTGGTGTAATGTACTTCCAGCTGATTGCAGAACATCTTAAATTTTTCAGATCTGAAGCAAGGGCCATTATCTGAAATAATTCTTTCAGTTAACCCAAACTTCCTACAGTTATCATTAATTCTAGTTAAAACTGTAGTCTTAGAGCGTAGTGGGTCTATGAGGATATATTCAAAATAGTAACCCATGGTGACCAAAAAGGGCTGACCTTTAAAGTCCATGAGGCCGAGACCCAAAGTTCCCATAGGCCTGGTGGCTGTAATTTGACAAGTTGGTGAACGTGACTTCTTGTTTCCATGAATCTGGCAATCATTACAGTACTGGATTATTGATGTAATGCCATTCTGTATGTTGGGCCAGTAAACAGTTCGCCGAGCTCTTTGTAGAGTTCCTGATATCCCTTATTGAACATCATGAAGGCGTGTGAGAGTTGTAGTTCTGAGGTTAAAAGGCTTTTCTTTCAGCACCACTGTAGCAAGCTCATATCTTAAACACCAATATGGTTACATCATGTCTGGTAGATTTTGTATACTCTCTGGCCAGCCTGCATCGACGAGTTGGTAATCGTGTTTGGCGGATCGTACGAACGTGTGCAATGCTGATGTTGAGACCTGGGATTGTATGATCAATTCCAGGCCTGATAAGCCTTGAGAGTGTGTCAGCTAAAAGTACCCTCTAGCCTCTAACATAATTTACATATATGTCATAAATTCTGACTCATGGCAACATTCGTTGAAGTCCTGGAGAAGCTAAACTTATTGGTTTCTTATAAATGGTCGCAAGAGGTTTGTGATCTGTGTGGATCATGGCTGACCTCCCAAAAATGTATAAATGCAGTTTCTCACATGCAAATAAAATATGAAGTAACTCTCGTTCTATATTTGAGTGGCCTATTTCTGCTGGTGTATTTGCTGAGAGATATTTGCTGAGAAACCTCACAGGTTGTCCATTCTGGATAAAAGCTGCACCAAGGCCTTTGAGGTATGTGC
Source organism: Morbakka virulenta (assembly GCA_003991215.1). Taxonomy (NCBI): domain Eukaryota; kingdom Metazoa; phylum Cnidaria; class Cubozoa; order Carybdeida; family Carukiidae; genus Morbakka; species Morbakka virulenta. The sequence goes on along the minus strand of RDPX01000672.1, from coordinate 81,580 downwards.
CAGTTTCAATAACAACTGCCAATTTGGTGTCAAAATAATTTAATTGTGTAACAGTTGCAATTGCCCTTTGGGAAGATGGTTAGTGACCATTCTGAGATTTTATGTTAATGGTGTTGTTTTGTATTAATGTTATTGTTATGTGTTTATATTATTGTTAAGTGCTTTTGAAAATTTGAGGAAGAAAATAGTGAAGGAATTTTTCGACAAGGCTGGTCAGTTATTGCAAAATCAAGTCAGCTGGGACTCAACTTTACCAGTCAATCTGGCCACATTCATAACTCAGCTGAAGGCACATTCCACAATTGCTAGTTGTACGTTATGTCTAGGGGTCTGTGTAGGCCCTGGGAGCGAGGCAGCAGGACAGCTATCCTCCTGCTGATATCTGACGAGCACCGACGGATCAATATTAGTAGGAGGGTCGTATATTTCTAGTTATTTTTATTACTTGAAGCTGGTGAAAACTGGTAGAAACTTCTCAAGCAGCATGCCCAAGTCGAAGAGTATTACTTACTGTAAAAGAGGATTAAATTATGAAAATGTGTTTGTTTAAATAAAAATAACATGTGAAGTTTATTATTATTATTATTATTATTATTATTATTATTATGATCGTCATTATCATAATCGTTATTATTAGCAAGCCACTCTAATGTCAAATTTGTAAATCTTTCCATCAGACTTTTTTCGTCTTTATGTTACCCTCCGAACCAGATGTACATCTCTTTAGGGGTGAATAAAAGGAACCTGACAACTTCATCGAAAACCTCTCTGCCATCATCATGTGGTTCTTTCTTTGACGCTGGGAATTGAATCTCTGGAAGAGTGAAAAATAAACTGTTGATATGCTGTAATTTATATCTTTAGTCTCCCAGTCCAAGGTGTGACCTTGTCTCTCAGTGTTCCGCTACTTCATGACTCATAGAGTCACTTTTGAACAGTTTTCTTTTTCTCCTTTACCCTTTGGTCCAAGGAACGTTTTTATTCACCAATGTAGGAGGCAGGGTAGGGCAGGGTAGTCTTCAAAATAGGAGGCAAGGTAGGGCAGGGTAGTCTTCAAAATGTAGTCTGTGATGTAAAAATCCCCCGCTTTAAGTAGGACCGAGTCCTTTGAGGTGTCCTAATGCTTGGAATGGTAACCTTCACAGTTCACACCACCGACGAAATACCAATAATTCTTATCAGAAAGGTGCTCTCAGTTGCGCTTAAACCGATCATGATCTATGATTTGGGGGTTGGATGATTTTCTCTTCTCTCTTTTATCAATTACAGTGCTTTTTGAGACCTTGATACAACAAAACCCGCATGGTTAATGTCCATCTTCATGCCAGGTTTTATCAAGTTGGCTATAAAAAATGGGGGCTTTTGCCAATTTTTAACTGACTGAACAACCACCTTCTGGTTGAAAACAGAACATAGAATTTGATTGAAAAAAACCGCCTTGCCGTACATTTGCTTCCATCTAGACCATTACTTATTCACCGAAAGTTGAGGTCATGATCTCAAACGATTAAGATCTTAATGTCAATGTTTGGTGTGGATGATATTGAATATGAGTAAGAAAGTCACTGTATCGATTTTTGGTTCCTGATCACTTATGGATAGTGGCACTATATGATTCTATGGTATATGCAGTATATCTTTGGTCTCCTTTAAGTTTGGCACTCTCACGAATGCTGTGTGGTTCATGAGAAAATGCTTGGTCTCAAGGAATGAAGGGAAATCAAATGAATGTGTATTGAAAGAAACTAGTCTTGAAATGTACTTATGGAAGACAATGAGAAAGAAACAAATGCAAGTTTTTTGACTCATTGGACATATGATAAAGGCGTTGAACATTTATCTTTGTTTGATCGATAGAGCGCAAGATGAGCAGAGGGAAACAGAGAAAAACATTAAAAAGAAGTTTGAGTTTTTGGGTAACCGACAGCTGTCAAGATTCTATAATCTTTTTGAGGGTATCGGATGGAAAGAATGAATGAAGACCCTCCTTGATCGTTGATGTCTGATTAATATAAAGAATCTTGTAAAAGATAGCAAATAATGATAATAATGATGATAAACCCTGAAAGATAAATAAAACAGAGGTAAAGCAAAGAAAATGCGTGATCCGGTTTTCCATCATTTATTTTTTCATTTCGTTTATTCCGGATTTTAGTCATACCATTATTTGCCTCCTTTCAAATGACAATGGAATCCAGTGTCATGGTAATGAGTTGAAGCGAAAACATTCAACGATTTGCAGTTTTGTTTCTCATGACGATTGGATTTCAAGGCGTCAACCTTTCAGATCTGTATCTGTATCTTCACGAGCGGAAGGTTGTTGCTTAAGTTCAGTTTTAACGTCAAGCAAACCCTTTTACTTCAGTTTACCTGAGCTCATTTGCTGTAAACAAGATGGGGGAATTATCATGTGGAATGAAATGTTTGAAATTTCTTCTTTTTGGTTTCAATTTTATCTTTTGGGTGAGTAAAACGAAATTTCTTACTTGATGAAAATTTGTGAGCAATGGATAACTGTGTTCAGGTTTTTGTTGTGTTTTTTTTCATAAAAGATTTTGAACAAGCAGCTGGTAATCAGCTTTAGTATCATTCTGCATCAATTTCAAATGTTAAACATTAAAAACGGTTGATCGTGATGTTGAAATGAAAAATCAGCCATCAATGAAAACTGTGCTCATTGAAATGGCAGATGACGTTAACTTCACAATTGGAAAATTTCTGATCTTTTTGACCTGCAAAAGGACGACCACATTCACTGCGTTCCTGATTACTTATGATAGCCTACTATTTTTACCTTATTTAAAAGCCCTTTCGAGCTTTCAGAATCGAAATTAAGCGTTTTCTAAATGTATTAATTGTTAGAAGTAAGATTAAATTGGTGTTTTTGTCGTTTTTGAGAGTTGGAGAAAGCCACTTAAACCACCATGATTTTTTTAATCTTGTGTGGTTGTAATGCCTTGTCATTATGCGGCATTGTCAGACATGATTTTGTAAGGATTTCTTTGAAAGTACTAATTGTGATAAACCGTTGCAGTGGTCCAAATAAATGTGGGATATTTGAGTTTACTTTAGTGTAACATTTTTATAAATATTCGTAGATTGAAACTCAAGCAATTAAAATATATTTCATTCGAGAAACAGAAATCTAAGCGCCATGTCAGTGCTGAAGGCGAGTTGCAGCTTACAAAGGAAAGTTAAGATTATTGAATGTTTTTAACCCAAAACAATTTTTCATCCAAGGTGAGCTTCAGGGTATGTTGTTATCTTCGCAAAAATATCCAATGAGGATGTATTTAAAACTAATTTACGCGTTTAAATAGTCAGTATTCTCGAACAGAAAATTGGAAAGGAACTGGATGCGGGCGAAAATAGACGCATGTGTTGGATATCCACAACATAGTTACGTGGCAGCAACTTGCAATTCACACGAAACCAAATTTTTTTTGTCGTTCTTCACCGAAAACAAGGCAAGGAGGCCTTCGAGTGCAATCTATGGTGTGTTGGTTATTTGTGATGTCTGGTGCTTCATTCATCTGTTTCTGACTCAATTTCGGTGAAATTTTTATGTCATCTGTTATGAGGCAAAACTTATGTTAAAAATGAATTTCCTCATCAAAAATTTCATCTACTTCATAAATTTCATGGATTCGTGGGTGATATCAGGCAACTTGTATGTTAAACAAAAGATTTTATTTTCATGCTAATTCGCATCGCTCGATCAGCCCTAAATTTCTCCGCAATTTTCCCGCCAAAATTCTGTCCTATCCCACACCTAATTAATTCACAAGGCGTTGGCGCAAATTCAGCGCCCGTTTTCACGCGCGGCGTCTATTTTGAACATACCTGAACGAAATTTGGAACACAGTTGTAGGATAGTAAGGCAGTCGTATCGTATTAATGAGGACTAAGCTTCAAACTGATAATTGCAGCATAAGTAATTACAAGTGTATATTAACCAAAAAGGTATATCTAATGACTTAATGAAGTTAAATATTGGCACAGATAGCCATGAAACAGTGTTCAGTGCTGAATGATTCTATATTTATAACGGCATAACTGAGTAATTACCTTTGAATTGTAACACTGGTGGAGAAAATTGCATTACTGGAGGGAAACAAGTGTTGGGTGTGTGTTTTGCTCTTCCTGAGGCACTTGGGATTGATCGAGACACACTTCTAGGGGGTTTAAAACTTTTGAGAGGTAAAAATTCTCCAGTTTTGTACTGAACAATCAAAGATGATGAAAGAAAAAATTTGTTAATTTGTTGAATTAAAAATTTGTTGTAAAAGTTTGTGAAATTTTCATAAATTTAAGCTATTTGTCAGTTTTCTGGGAGTCATACCAAATTTTTCAACAGGGAGTCATTCTTGGTGTCTTTGATGTCAAGCAGTTCAAGGAAGCACTTGGAGGCTGCTTAGAATTTTTGCAGTGAAAAAAACAGCATCACAGCTGCCACCCTGTTAGGCATTGATTTGCACCTCATTTCTGCCTAGTAACAGTANTTTAAAACTTTTGAGAGGTAAAAATTCTCCAGTTTTGTACTGAACAATCAAAGATGATGAAAGAAAAAATTTGTTAATTTGTTGAATTAAAAATTTGTTGTAAAAGTTTGTGAAATTTTCATAAATTTAAGCTATTTGTCAGTTTTCTGGGAGTCATACCAAATTTTTCAACAGGGAGTCATTCTTGGTGTCTTTGATGTCAAGCAGTTCAAGGAAGCACTTGGAGGCTGCTTAGAATTTTTGCAGTGAAAAAAACAGCATCACAGCTGCCACCCTGTTAGGCATTGATTTGCACCTCATTTCTGCCTAGTAACAGTAAAACATAATTACAAGTCATTGAGAGCAGTATAACAGTTGAAAAAATAAAGATTCCTGCTAAAAATTTGAAAAAGGTTTTGCGGGTGGGATTGTGGGAAGAGGTGGGTCAGATACTGCAAAATCAATTTTTTTCTCAAGTTTAATACAGCAACACAACATGCAAAGAGGAAAAAATTAAGAGCAGTAAGTAGGTCAGTGGCAGTTCAAGTTTCAATGCCTGCTCAACTTTTTTGGAAGTATTTGGTATGAACATGACCTGTTGGTCAAAAACTTAATGACATTCTCATGTTCTTCTATATTACTGTGCTCCTTGGACAAGTAATATTGCAACTTGCATAAGTAATTAAGAGCAATATCTTAATTCAAAAAAGGTTGCTGTTAAAAACTTTGAAAAAGATTTTAGTGGTGGTATTGTGAGAGGAGGTAGGTGAGGTACTGCCAAGCCAAGTTTTTATTCTTAAGTTCAATATTAGAGCACAATATTTATGTAAAACTTTCAGTAGGTCAACTATTAGTCAGAAAAATTGTAGCTTTAAATTCATTCTTATTGTGTAATGCAACCATATTAGTTACCAAGCTGAATCCACACACTACAATTTTTTACTGTAAGTAGTATCTGATAGCAAGAGGGGTGGCCGCACAGCCTGCAAGTGAGCCAGTAGAACAACTACTCTCATGCTGGTACCTGACAAGCACCCAGGGACAATATAAGTACAACCTATAGTAAAGAGGGAACTAATATTGTAGAAGCTGATGAGTTGCAAGAAATCTTTAAAAAATTGCACATTATTACCCCAGCTATGAATAGCTTAAACAAAAAACAACAGCTTAAGAAAAAACAAATTGCTAATTTTGCAACTGATACATGACATGAGATAAATGTTTGTCATGGTTGCACCAATAGAAGGAAGTGTCAGCCTTAGTTGTGGTGGTTAGTGGCTCAAAACTAGAAAATTCACAAAATGTGCTGTGTTTGCTACTTTTGCTATGTAAATGAAAAGCAACTCATAAAGTCATTTTGTGCAATAATACATTAGGAGATCAACTGTGACCTATTTTACACATTTGTGTATTGTTTGAAATCAGTATAAAATATCTAAAATTTAGACAGTAAGTCTTTTTAGTTAGTTTAGTACAGTGCCACTGCATCGTATACTGTAGCCAAGAGGCTGAAAAGGCTTAAAAATGTGGTGGTGGTTGACATCTGGAATGGCTTAAGATATGTGTTTGAAATTCTTTACTGCTCTTAAAAGTCAATTAAAGAGATACCATCTGAGCCTAGGAAATGGAGAAAGGACATTACTGAAAAGAAAATATGACCTATGATATTTTGACCTTAAATAGTATTGAATCTTAACAGGTCTTTGTTTTTACAGTAAGAATGATATCACCAACGTAACTAGTTAATAAATCTTCAACTTTATATCTCTAGGTTGCTGGAATCGGAGTGCTTGGTGTTGGAATTTGGAGTAGAATACACTTAAAAGATTATGATTCAATCCTAGGATCAGGTGGATTTTCTTCTGCAGCAAATTTGATGATTGCATCAGGTGTCATTGTTATGATTGTAGGGTTTTTTGGATGTTGTGGTGCAATCCGTGAAAGCAGATGGATGCTTGTCCTGGTAAGTAGTTTGATTTACATGCTTGTATGAGATATTTTGAGGATAAGAAAAGTGACCATTTGACAAATAAATTACCAGAAGTTACATATTAGATAATTGCTATATTGGCTTTTCTATGAAAGTTTAACCAGGTATAAAGAAAAATTTTGTGATAATTCTTATTAACATTTGGAATAAAAAGAAGTAAGAAAATTTTAACAATTGTGGTAAAATTGATAATTTTTATGGGGTCTTGTTAATGCAAACAAAGTAGCCCAAAAACCTAGAATTTGTTTTTACCCTGTGTTGTGAGAAGTTAAATTGAAATGATAGCTTTAGCAATTCTCCTTATTTATTTATTTTATTTGGGGGTCTAAAGAAGCCCCCATAATAGTATTCTAATTTGCTTAGCCCTCTGCACCAGTAAGAAAATAATGTCTCTTTTCAACTTGTATGGGTCCTACCTTGGGACTGGTCACTATTTATTGCATAGGGAATCTACCTTAACAGAGTTAAATTGAGTCATTTTTTGGCACATAGGGCTCCTAAATGTAAGGTTGTGGATATATACAAATTTACTTTTTGTTATGGTATCCAGGTAGAAAAAGAATAGAAAGCATACATCAATTTATAATTTTACTATTACTTTTCAGTACTTCATCTTCCTTCTGTTAATCTTTGCATTGGAAATTGTTGGTGGAGTTTTGGCATACTTGAACAAAGACAAGGTAAGGAGTTTTTATTTCCTTAAAAAGTTAGATAGTACTTGTGAAATTCTAAATAGCCACATCTACAATAAATACATTTGGTGATTTTAGTTCTACAATTGCAGCATGGTTTTTGGTGATATTTGCTAAGATATTGTGTAAATTTGGAAATGTGGATGCATATGCTGAGCTCCTCAATATTTCTTTGATGGACTTCAGATGGGTTTTTGGAAAGTCACTATTTAACTACTAAAATTTTGAAAAAGTCTTTATGTTTTTCATAATAATAAGTCACTTTACTCAAGGTTCATGTTAGTAAAACAGGATGCTCTTCAAAACCAAGCATTTGGCTTGATTAAAATTACACAGTTATAGCTTGATTTAAGCTTGTGTCATTCAAACCTAGCTGATCAGTTCTCACTATATTTGGTCACACCCATGTATTGCCCTTCCAATCATAGACTGTTCTACATCTTTAACCCAGTGATTTTAATTCATTTGTCTGACTTGTTCAAAGCACTAAAGACAACCAGCCACACACACCTATGTGTGTTATAGAGCTTATTCCTCTTTATTTTTGCTTTCAAGGCATTGGATGAGATTAAAAAGAACATAGCTAAAACAGTGGATTATGACTATCAGAAGTCAGGAAAATCATCAGAAGGGTTAACCAAGGCAGTTGATTTCTTTCAGAAAGAGGTATGTTGCTTAGTAATTTTTGAGGAAATCAAACTTGAGTTGTTGTGTTTCCATGTATATGTCAGGCCTAGTGGTGGTAAATGCCATATATTGTGAATCAGGCAAAGTGATTGCCTGAAAGTGGTAAAATGCACCATAATGCCCATTAGTTAGCACAACTCTAATAAATTTCTGCTCAATTTTAGTACATTTGTGCATTTTACCACTTTTAGGCAACCACTTTGCTTAATCCCCACTGTAAGACATTTGCCATTATTAGGTCTGGCAAAAACATTGATATCTGTTTTTGTAAGAAGTTTGTTTTTAAGGACACCAGTGACTTAAGAAAATAGAGATTTCCATGGAAACTGATTCTAAAACTAAATCATTTTTTAAGCATGTAGTTTATAATTTTTTTGTTATTTAATGGTATATAATATTTTCTTGCAGGTGGTACATTTATGGTTGACTGTTCTGTTTAAGCAAAAAATTTGAAATGTCACTTATAATTGACCACTATTTTGTTATTCATAAGATGGAATCTATTTATATTTTTATGTTGCCCCCTGGAGATACCGAGTCTGTTTTAAGCCATCCATTTCTGATGTTTAAGGATGTAAATATAATTATTGCCACATCCTTTTGCCTTTCTTAACTCCACCAGATAGCTCAATCTTGGTTTCTTTTGAATTTATGTGCTTTTGTGATGCCAGATATATAGATCATATAACAAATGCCTATTATTTACACAAAATCTTGCATTAATTTCAGCCAAAAAGGTAGCATAAGGGTATTTGCATTATTTTTAATATTGATTTTACTATAGCACAGCGTATGCTGATAAACTACAAATGCAGTGAAAATTTAAAAATCAAACAGTTAATAATTATTGGAAGGTTCTGTTTAAGACTGTTACAAAATTCATATTAAACTTTAATAACCACATTTTAAACAAAAGGAAATTGTAAATGGCCTTCAATTTGGTTAGATAGGCAGTTACAAAAAAAGGTAGGTTTTCTTCAACTTTCATTTGCATGGGCAAAAACAGAAAAAGGTATGTGCCCTTGACCCTTTGTTTGTTTTCTGTATTGACACAAACATACTTCCCTCACATTTCTCATCGTTGGATCTTGGCCCATTAGAGTGCCAGCATTTGACCAAAATAAACATACTTGTAATTGCAGTACTCAAAGTTTTATATTACAAGTTGATGGTTAAAGTCTGAATTTTGTAAAATTTTGTTTCTTAGTTTTTAAAAAAGTATATTATTTTTCTGATAAGAAGTACGTGTAACTTGTTTTTTGTTCCTTAGTTTGAAAAGAATATTTGTCTAACCCATCTCCATCTCCTACACCTTATGAGCTCTCCTACTGGATTGGTCTTCATCCTAAGGTAGAGCTCTTTGTTTGTGATTTTTGTGGGCCAGAAGATACAGAGAATCCTTTTCACACGTTTTCTCTGAAATATTTCCAATCTGGTGATATCATTTTCATTTAATTTCCACATTTCTCCTCCATAGAGTAGCACGGACATTATGTTGCTGTTATACACTCAAATCTTTGACTTGCTACTGTATTGGTTTGACTTACAGAGTGGGTTAAGCATTGCAACTACTACTTCCTCTGTATATTTCCTTTATGATCTCTATGAAAAGATCTGGAACTCCATAAAACTTCAGAATCTTCCAGAGTTTCTCTCTGTTGATGCTATCAAAAGCTTTACGGAAGTCAATAAAGTTAATGTACAGTGATGCTTTCCACTCAATGCACTGTTCATCTGACCCAGAATACAGTACAGACTTTCCACGGTTGACCTTCACTTCTCCAAAACCAGTCCACCTTGCTTTGCTTATGCCTAGTATCTGTAGATGGTGTTTCCTCATTTCCCTTACATTCCAACATCCTGCATGGATGTATCTTTTTGGTGTTAGAAGTGATCTCATGCGTGTTGTTCTCAGGTTGGAGATTTCCCATAGCCTTTCACCCCTAGCCATCATATGTGTGTCTTCCCATCTGAGGTCATTATCTTCAGTGATTTCACATGACATGGTTATGTGACCACAGGTACTTTTGTTTGCTGTCCAAGTTTCTGTAATCGGTGGTTGTTTTATGGGAAGGGGTGATTGGCCCCTTGCCTAACCCTCCACCTTTCTCATCTGGGCTTGGGACCAGCCATGGTGGAGTTAACACCTCGTTAGATTTATGTAAAATGTACAGCAACTCAGTTGGCATAACAATGTACAATATCAAATGCTGAAACAGTTAAGTGTGTTTGATGACAACTTGAAATGGCTTCAGCAGCAGAAGGCTACCCTTACCAGCACAATGAGAATGGTGTGACTTCATGATTTGGTACCAGAAGAGTTCGAGTTGTCTTGGACAAATAACAATCAACTGTTGATTTTGTCAAAGTTTGGATGAGTTTCTTTTCTACATGTGTTTTCTTTTTTATGTTTTTCTCCATTTTTTTTTATTTGAATGAGATTGAGATACCCAGATTAGTATTTTTCTTTCATTTTTTCTCTCTTGGCTGGAAAAAAAAATGATTTAATTAACTAACTACTGGGTGTTATTCTCCATTTCTTGAAAAATTTTGTTCAGAACGAACCAGGTAACCTTTGCCATCATATTCTTGTTTCATTTCTCCTTGTAATTCAATAACATATGTACATGAGCCATTGATACAGAACATGTTAAGTGGAAGATTGTGACATGGCCCACATGGGTAACAGAGAGACAGATGGTGATATGCCATCATTGTTATATATAAAAAGATATATAGTTAGTCCATTGATGCTTCTTTGTGCAAAATTCAATCAAGTTGGTTACTTTTTGAAATGAACTTTGAGTAAGTGCTTTAAGAGGTTATTTACTTACAGAAAAAAGAAGACATTTTTCTCTTTGTTTATGTTGTTGTTTTTCTTTCTTTCTTTTTTATAACCACATTCTGTTAACCTTGGCTTCAATCTGATAACTACTGTGGAAGGTTTTTAATTTTATTATTTTTTGTTGTATTCCAGTTTAAATGTTGCGGTACCAATTCTTACAAGGATTGGTTAAATTCCACTTGGCATAAAAATCTTGTACAAAACAACAAGACAGAAGAAGTTCCAAAGAGCTGTTGCAAGGATCAGAACCAAGCTGGTTGCAATGTTGGAGCTACTTATCTCAGCAACATCTACACTAAGGTAACAACTTTTAGTTTTTTTAGTTTTATCTTTGTAATGTTTGCATTATAGTTCCATTATAGTTTCACAAAGAGACAATTTTTATATTTCCTTATTAATAACAAGGCTGTTTGTGTAAATGCAGTGTACAGTATTTTCTGTTACCCAAAGGTGCTGTTAATACACACCTTATGTATATCATTTAGCATGGGAAAAGCCATTGTCAGGTAATATGTCAAAATGCAAATTTTGCTCATGAGAATCAATCATGACACTTACATATCATAGATGCATGTGTATTTACTTCAGAGTGGATTCGTATATCTGGTGGATTTCCTTTGTCAGGTCATGCCACATGTATTGCAGGTTCTTTCATCAATACTTTTTTGGCTGAGGTGATGTGTTTTAATCAAATATTGTCACCAGACTGTAGTGTTTTGAGATTGTGAATGTTATTATGCATGTGCAAATTGACCACACTGTTGAATAAAGATGGAAAATGCTGAAATTCTCTGTGAATTACTTTCAATTTGAAACTACAGCAATGGTGCTTCAGTGACAACATACCTACATTAAATTGGCAACAAGAATAAGATTACCTACACTTTAAGATAATAGTTATGGCTTTTGGACTTGCAATTCCTACTTTTGACGAGGGGACAGGTCGAATCATACCTTAAGGGGCTCAATTGTTACTTTATTGTAGTTGCTACTGCAGAGGAAAGTAAAGTGCCTATTCCTTTATTGGGATCAAGTTCAGCACACAACCAGACACATAAGGATCTTGTATTGCTTGCAGTACCACGAACTGAGACAAATGATGGATTGACAGACTGTCATTATGGCAGAGTTAGAAATCAGAGATTAGAGTGTACACAATTTCACACTTTAAAAAGACATGGTGGTGAACCAATTGCTGATTTTCAAGTGTGTATTAGAGAAAAAAAAAGACGTAATTTTGGTGGCAAGTTAGAGGACAATTTTTTAGAGCAATTGTATCAGGTGTTAATTACTGTGCATTGATGAGGAAATTAGTAGGGAGTGGCAATGTGATTATTTGGCTGCTGCTATGCAAATTCCTGGCACCTTCCAGTTACTCTATGGAGAAACTAGTGCTACATCTAATAAACTGCCAACAGGTTTTATTGCTGGAGTGGGTCAGTAGAAGAGGAAGTCAGCTCATTATGCTACTACTAAACAGTTTAACGATTCAAGTGCAGTCATTTATTTTCGTTGTTGTAAGGTTGGACATAAAGCTAATGACAAACAATGTCCAGCAGTAGGAAAGACTTGTCGTTAATGTAAGAAGGAAAGACATTTTGCAGGATTGAAATATTGTAAGTTAAAGAAAGATATCGTCGTCATCATCATCATCATCATCATCATCATCATCATCATCATCATCATCAGATTCGGTTTAACATCCATTTTACATGCTAGCATGTGTTGGACACATGACCAGTGGGCCAGAAAAATAAATCACCACCTGAAAATACTACGACAAATGCTATTGAGGAGGAACCTGTACTTACTGTCTCTACCTCAACAGCCGTAGAATACCTTGGCCATGAGTTTCCTGTTCACAATGAAAGTAATTATAAAATCTCAAAGTGTAATGCTGTAATTGGAGGTATGACTGTAACATTTTTAATAGATTCAGGAGCTGTGTGTAATATTATTGACAAAAACACTTCATGATGTCTGTTTCTACTAAACATTTGTAAGCTTTTGGACAAACTTTGCCATTACCACTTTTAGGTCATTTTCAGGCTAACATTTCTGGTGGCAATGCTTGTTGGAACGGCCAACTCGGCAACTGAAAAGATAAATGAGTTATCAGAAGAGACCTGGTGAAGGATAGGATGACTTGGAAGTCAATTTCAAGAAAGCGTCCAACACATGCTAGCATGTAAAACGGACGTTAAACCAAATATGATGATGATGATGCAATGGTTTTACAACTTCACTCTTAGTTAGGCTCAAATGCAAAAGAGAATCAGCAATGTTAATACAACCAGACTGGTACTCTAGAACAAAGTCTAAGGCCTGGAGCCATAAACTCTTATCTCTCGAATCTAGAAGTTGGCTTAGAACTAGAATTCCCCAAAATGCTTACCAATGGTTTGTGGTCTGTCACTAGCCAGAACTGAGTTCCCAGCAGATACATTTTAAATGTTCACATGCAAACATCAAACCCAAAGCTTCCCGTACTATCTGAGAATAACAGGATTCAACATCAGACAAGCATCTATGGCCATAAGCTACAATTCTAGACACACTGCCCAGGACCTGATACAAGACACAACACAAACCAACAGGACCAGCACCTGCCACTGCAGTTGTTGGAGTGTTCCTTGTCATAATAAGCAAGTGTCTGAGTGTCAATTTGAGTGCAGCAATCTTTTGTTATGGTCCTTCAGGTATGGACAACATACCTACATTAAACAGACAATTGAACAACAGTGTTTCATTTGTCAAGTGTGTCTTCTTCTTCTGCTGCTGCTGCTGCTTCTTCTTCTTTTTTTCTTCATTTTCTTCATTTTTCTTCTTTTTTCTCCTTTTTTCTTCGTCTTCTTCTCCTTCTTCTGTTACCCATTTTAAATGTTGTGGTTCTCTTGTTCAGGGGTCTGATGGTTTCTGACAGTCTGCAGTCAGTGTCTCCATGCGACACAATTTTGTGGATCAAGCATGTCCATCTTCCATGTCTTTCTATCTTACGTCACTGTCTGGATCTCTTATTTGGCTGACCATGTGGTTACTGACCTCTACATTTGTACTTTCATTTATCCAAGCATTGCTTCATTCTTGGTTAAATTTGGTAATTTATAATTTATTATATATTATATTGTATTGTATTATATTTTCCAACACCTAGTGTGTAAAACGGATGTTATATTTTTTATATTATATTGTATTATGTTATGCTTTGCTATGCTATGTTATGTTTTGATATGACCAGTTGGGCAGCTAACAGAGCCAAAATACGGGAGGCTTGTAGCTCTGTTTTGTTTGAGATATACAAGCAATTAATGGAATAAACCAGGTAATATAGAAAACTCAGATTTGATCACATGGTACTTTGCAGCCCAATACTAAATATAGACACTAACATTTGGATATGACCATCAGGGAACCCATAAAAGAGAGCAGTTATGCAGCTCGTTTGAAATACAGTTATGAAATACATTGTATTACAATTGGTTGTGGCAGGAGACTGTCACTGTCAGTATTTTTGTAAGGTATTTTGCTTGTTGAAGACCAAGCAGGTTTTGCTTGGTCCTTCAGAACTACAGTTTGATTTAGTAAAGAATTGGGCATGCTAAGTATCATCTTTTGCATGATAGTGGAAGTAGGAATCTAAATCCAGAAAAGTCTCGGTAACAAAATTGGTACAAAGACGTGTACAACCGAAATGTATGTTCTAAACGGATTTGTTTAAACTTTGCAAAATCTAAAGGATATTAAGGTACTTGTTACTAGATTAAAAATCCAATGACAAAGATACCAAGAGCTGGTAATAAAGAACTAAAGTATGTGGTTAATAACAAGAAGAAAGAGAACATAAACTGTAATTTGAATTGGATCTTACAAAAGTAAAACAATTTGAACTTTAATTTTCTTTGTTGTTCCATCTCAAAAGTTAGGTTTAATGCTGGGATAAAGAAAACTTATCATACTGGCCTCTTTTGTCAGTATTACCAGAAGTTAAGAATTAAGGAAGGATAAAACATGTATAAGAATATAAAGTTGAATACTTTACCAGCTCATCCGCAGTGATGTAACAGGGATACATTAATGATTTTGCAATACTATGGTATGGAGAAAATGAGAAATGATGCGCTGAGAAAAGCAGGGAATCGATTTTTGGTCATTTAAATACAATGATCTTGTTTACAAGGATGACATTAAAAATTGATTTATAACATTTAATGTTTGGATTAAGTAAAACCAAGTAATTGAGAGAGAAATTGGGAAAGTGTATCACAAGTTTTATGCTGTATTAAACAGAGATCAGATATAGGAAACTGTAGTCGCCTGCACAAGACAAAAAAAGCAGTCTTTGTTTCGGTTTGTAGTTTTACTCTGTGACGATGAGTGATTTAGGTCTCATCGTGTCTTCTCAAGTGTAGGGCAACTTATACTTGTTCAGCTTCTTTTAATTGCTAGTAGTGTTCACTAAAACCCGTAGCTGTTGCAGAATTACCAAGACACCAGTATCTTGAGGTATTTTTTCTGAAAACTGCAACATCACGGTTTCTTTTTTTCTCTTTCATACAACTTAAGGGCTGTGTTGATGCTGTACAGATGCACTTTAAAGACCATATGGCTGTAGTTGGTGGGGTTGGTGTTGGCATTGCTTTGATTCAGCTTTTAGGCATGATCGCAGCAATATGCCTTTGCAGAGAGATTGGCTCTGATCATGAAAAACTCTAATTAGAGCCACTATTTACTGGCACTTTGCATATTTTTGTACAACGAAAACGCTGCAGGACTCGATATTTATGATTCTCTTGTGATATTTTTATGATAATGGGGTTTCTTAGTACATTGGGTGGCCAATGTTTTTGAAGTACAAGTATTTATAACACCAGTTATTTGTGTTAGCTATCATAGTAGTGTATTGTGTATAACATATCCTTACTTGTAATTTTTTTGCATTACACCAGTTGTTGAATTCCGTGAACTTTCATTGTGGTTTTCATAGTCTCCCTTCCACAATCTATCAGTCGTGCTAATATGTGAAGGTTTTTCATCATTATTTATTGGTTCACACCTAATGCATGTCTTGCCATTTATGCCATTTGTGAAGTGATGTTCCACTTTCTTTTTTCACCAGGGCTGCCTTGATGCTGCACAAACCTACGTCAAAGACCATATGGCAGTAGTCGGTGGGGTTGGTGTAGGCATTGCGCTTATTCAGCTTTTTGGCATGATCGCAGCTATTTGCCTTTGTAAAGAGATAGGAGCAGCAGAACATGTTTAGGCAAAATCCTTTTTTGTTGTTCTTGGGTCATCTATGCTTTTCAAGACCTCATCCAAATAAGCAAGACCCTCGCTGCATTTTGGAAGATTGGGGTTTTGTTGCGAAGAATCCACTCTGTTTTTGATTTTTGACCGATTCCATGATCATGTCTTGGATTTGGTACAGTAGCCCTTGCAAGTCATCTTTTGTAGTTTTTAGTTGGCATGTGAGCTATTGTAGCCTTCGGTACTTCTTGTCATTCGCGTTTGTTTATTGAAGCCCTAGTACGTGACCCTATTATACTTTTTTGTTTACTTGGTAAGTGTGCTGCTTCTTTGCTTGTTGAGCTATTGATGTTGCGCTTGTGTGAAGAACAGCAACCCGTTGAAACTAACCATTCACAAGTTACTCAGCTTTACGTATTATACTCGTGCATGAAAGGAATTGGGTATTCATATGTTAACATTTCCCCACTGATAAACATTGTCAAATGCATTGTCAGATACAATGCGTTTAGTTCCATTGACGGTTCATTGATGATTGTTTATGGGCAAAAGTAATAAACATTACATTACAGCACATTCAGTAAAGGAATTGCTGTCACCCACACATGGTGCTTTACTCTGTATAGTAAATTAATATACAGGATTTTTGTAGGATATATTGTTATTATGCACGTTATATTTGATGATTAGATGTCTGTAAACTCAGGTATTTCTTGAATAAATTGCAAGATGGTAGCTAAGAATGTGCTTGATATTCGATGTAATTTGTATTCTAATAGCATTGGAAGATGGTAACAGAATTTGCTTGTTTTTGGATGTCATTGCATTCGAAAAGCATTGGTACTAACTTAACTGTATTTGTCTCATGTGAATACTGCTGATTTTAGTTAATTGTTCAAAATGTCTGTATTGCATGGTGACGTTTCTAATTTGAGATGAAGGGAGTAGGACGGAATTGGTAGGTAAAAAGAGGGCTCTGCCTCATATCTTTGTAGGCAGGAGCGAAGAAAATTGGAACCAAAATTTTGTTAAAATGAGGCCATAAATAGATTTTTTTGAAACAGAAAAGTATAAAAGATCTTCAAAAATTGTTTACTGACGATGGTGGGTTATTTTTGCTCCCCCTAGGTATAGTGAATTTCTAAATAATTATGCCCCAAGGATATAATGTACCGTCCCGTAGGGTTTTTTCTATCCTTAAACCCAAAAGTTAATGGTGAAACCCATCTTCTGGTTGTACTTAACTCCAGACAATAATAAGTATTCATTAGCTTCTGTAAGTCATTTCAGCGTAGCGTTTAAACCAACCGGCTTTGGCAGTTGTTAATTTAGAAACCGATCAGATGGCTGTACGCATATCCTGTGTAACTATTTGCCTGTCAATGTTGATACCATGGGCAGGTTGTCTGTTAAATTATGTCAATGACTCCCGAATTAACAATCGCCGTTTTAGACCTAAGTTGTCCCGAGGTCACCAGTGCATAACAACAGGCATGCAGTTTAGTTTATTTTTGGTTTGGACATTCTCGTAAATTTTTTCGCTACCAGAGTTTGTTGTGGTGTAGGCTAACAGAATTACGCGCTACCAGAACG
This sequence comes from Morbakka virulenta, assembly GCA_003991215.1. Lineage (NCBI taxonomy): Eukaryota > Metazoa > Cnidaria > Cubozoa > Carybdeida > Carukiidae > Morbakka > Morbakka virulenta. The sequence continues at coordinate 64,045 of RDPX01000672.1, read as the reverse complement.
TGTGTATTTTTTGTCGTCGAAGGCCAACCTAGACTAATTTTGTTACAGAGCAAACTTACTACTTTCTTGTTAATATGGATGCATGTCGTATATAATAGTTTACTTATTCAGTTTGTTTATGTTGTTTGCCTTGCTAATACTGCAGTAGTCAAATATTGTGCCATTTTTTTGTTTACTTATTTCTTGACAATTCAGACTTGATATGCTACTTGATGCGTTTTTCTTCTAGTCGCATGGACGATAGAAATGCTGCGCACATAAAACCATCACCATTTGCATCATGGACTGATTGGTTGCGTAAATGCTTTGAGACAGTTCGATATGTAGATTAACAGTTCTTGACATTAATGGATGTATAAACAAATGGATGGATACATGGAAGACTACATAGGTAGATATATGCTGGATGGGCAGACTAATGTATGGGTAGATAGATGTCATCAAAAGATTATTTTTAGATTGGTGGGTAATGGGTGGAAAGATGGGTAGATAGATAGATGGATGGACTGGTAGATGGTAGAAATTTTCTGGGCACTACAGTTTATAATAGTTGCACAGAGATAATTTTGAACTGGGTATTTTGTCAAATGTCAAAAGAGAACTGGTTGCCGCATTACACAATAGCTTTTGCAGGATATTTGAAGCCACGATTAATGTCAAAATGCAGATTAATTACACGTCGAATAAAGAAAAAAAACACAGATCACAACATAACGCGGGGCGAAAGTAGTGAAATACAGTGGAATCCCGGTAACGGGACCAGCCCCAGGTGGTCGCGCCGACCCGACCTCTGAAAACTGAGCCGGAACGAGGTCGTCGCCCACGGTTCAGTAAACATCCACCAAGCTTGACCGAGGGGTAGGGATAGGTATTTCATGTGTTGCAATAGAACTGGTATTTTACTGCAAAATACAATTTGAAACGTTAATTCGCATTTTAGTTCAACTTGGGGAAGGCAGAAGACGTTCAGAGCATTGGAGAGCATTGGCAGGTATCATGACCCGGGTGCATCGATAGACATGATCCATAGTTGATGATATCATCACCGATCAAGTTTTACATGTACCGGTTCCACGTTTGCTGTGGTCCATCCCCGGATATGTCTGATAACCGATCCCAATCTCACTTATGGACGAGGAAAGCACGTGAAAGAAGTTCGAACCCAACAATCATTTTAATTGAAATTACTGGTGCATTTGTTTTGGTAGCAATTTATCTGTAAACTGTTCATTGAACCGACTTTGAAGTAAAACAATATTCTTCATTATACTCTGTTGTAATAAACATAACATTTTAATGAAATTGTTATAAAATTTTCACACAATATGGTTCAGATTTTTACACGAATTTGCTGATCTTTCAAAACAAAGAAATAACACACCCGATTTGATTACGGTTTGTTTGCACCAGCTAAACATCAATTGGAAACAAGTCTAAATTAATCCATACCTGATCAATGAATGCGTGATCACAAAATGCAGCACATTACTGTAAAAACTTAAATAACCCGTTGACATAAAATTGTTAAGAAAGTAATACCCATGAAGAGTCTTGAAAATTTCACAAGTTCAGACATGACACGATAATAAAAACAAAAGTCCATAGATGTTCAAAAAAGTTCACAAATTAAAGTCTACAGCTCGAATTTCATTTTAAAAAGTTCAATATGGAAGTTTGCCTGCACTGCGACATTGAAAGTTCACACAGCCCATTCTGCAGAGCATTCACGGAGCTTGGCAGATGGGTAGCGTCTTTGTTTAGCACAAATGTTTTAAGATTCTCGACAGCCTCCAAGGCCATTCGAATATCCGTGACCTTCGAAGTTGTCTCAGTATCCTCGACACATGTGGTAACCTCTTCACTGTCTTCCGACGGATTAGAATCAGCCCGTTTGGCTAAATTTCGAAATCTGGTACTCTCGAGAATAGAATCGACTAATCCATCAGAGTCCATGCTCCTCAAATCTCGAGTTGGGCATCACACATTTCGTAATCTTCTGCCGATTCCTGTTCTAATCCCAGATGACCTTAAATTCGTGCGACAAGATCCGATAGCGGTAAATCCTCGTCTAAGTCCAAGCATTCCTCCATCATGCCTGCTTTTGCGAAGCAGCGTTCTACGGTAGTGGGGAAGACATCGGCGACAGCTGCTACTATCCAGTTGATTGCATCGAGGAGAGACACATTTGGAAATGTTCTTAACATCCTCTCCCTTGTCCATTTTGGCCAGGACCGTTTGTAGAAGACTCGTGCGATAACGAGCTTTCACTGCCTTGATTATCCCCTGGTCCAACAGTTAAAATAGCGATGTCGTGGTATTCCCACATCACTGGCAGGCGGTTAATGTTTTTGAAGCACCTCGGCTTTTGGCATTTGCCGATCACTCAAGTCTGTTCAAACTCTCCGACCATGTTGACGCAAAACGAGACCGTCAGACGTTCTTTCGACCGTTTTCCTCCCTTGCACTCATCGCCGCGTACAAATAATGCACGATAGAATAAGCCACTCTCGTCCATATTGAAAAACGTCTCTCGGTTCGTATCCTCTCATGATCCCCGGCAGCTTTTCCTTCCATTCCGTTACCGTCTCTTCGTTTACTGAATCACTCTCTCCCGAAACCACGGTCATGTTGGTGTTGTGGCGACTCCTGAAACGATCAAGCCAACCATCGAAGCCTTGATCTCTACCTTTCCCGTGGAACTGGCGAATTCTCTGGCTCTTTCTTGGATCAATGGCCCAGTGACTGGGATGCTGTGGGCACGTGCTTTCTGGAACCATGTGTACGTCAGCAAGTCGACATCATGCCGAAATCGGGCTGGACCAAGCTTGATTCATTTCGATCATTGCTGATGTTGTCCTCGTATGCGGCGAGCCATTTTGCTTTTCTCTAAAGAATCGTCTGGACTTGTGTTTGTCCAATGCCGAATTCTTGGGCCAGAGCTCTCTGTAATTTTCCCTCGTTGCTGTTGACCAAGTCGACTTTTTCTTTGATGGTCAGTTCTCTTGGTTTTCTTGTCTTGCTTGGAGTCTTGCCTTGCTTGGAGTCTTGTCTTTCGCAGTAGCCATAATATTGTCTTTTGTAATCTCAAATTTGGAATGATTTGGTTTAAAAATCTTATCTCTTTTTACAGAAAAGGCCAGAAAAGGTGTTAATTTCTGATTTCTCATCAGATGAGTTTTTTCCTCTCTTTCATCAGCACTTCTCACCTCTGAGTCCTATCAAGCAAGTCAATTATCGTCGGCAATTTACTCAAAAAAATATGAAGAGAAAATTTCACATTACTTAATTATCTGGGAAGGGAAGGGGTGGGGGGTTATTAGCAGTAAAGATGAAAACTGCTGAATATCCGTGATCTGATGGAGGCCGCTTATTAGCCGGAGTCTGTTCTATGTAACGGCAATTTTCTCTCTCTCTCTCTGTTGTGCTTTACGTCACTTATTGTGATTCTGCACTTCTCACGGTTATGGCTAAATGTGAGAATAAAGACAAAAAAAGGCAGACCAAACTTCCTGCCATGTGGATTCGTAACTTCCACAACCGATCAACACTTCCAACAATGATCATTCGTTTTTTTCTTTTTTTTTGCTATTTTGTTTTTTTGTTTCATCCAGTCCGACTTGTTCTACTACAAAACATATGAAGATTTCCATTGACATTTTTGCATACATTCTGTTTTGTTACAGGGGAGATGTGACACTTATTTAATATTGAATACCTAATTTGGCAGTTAGTGATAGATTAAGTAGATATTAGTATGTTCCTTACAATTGTATTTATTCCATTTTTTATTTTAGATACCGTGATTTTGAATTATAGTAACATGGAGTTTTCCATTAGAACTGTCGCTTTCGAAATGTTTTTTTTTTGCAGCGCGAACGCCATAGGCAATGTTTTGGCAATTTGACAACGTATAAAAGGATTGCTTTTGGCATTGATAAAATTTCATTTCCAAACTGATGGTAGAAAATGTTGTATGACTGTAAGGAATGGGGAGCTTAACACTTTTCCGAAGGTGGGAGCTTTATGCCAAAACCTCCTATTCGCTTTGCAATTGACAAAGATTTGAGGTGTTGTTTCCACATAGTTGTAATTGGCGCATATCAGGGTTAATTTCTGATGCTCCATCGGTGCACGATTTCTGCTGATGGGAGGATGCTGTGGAGAGTTCTGAAAGACGTGTTATTTTTTGCACAGTCGAAAGGCTGGCATGAACAGTTTTCCATATTTTGCTGTTCTCTATGTCAGCTCTTGATGATGAGGGCCTTACGAGAAATTTTAGTAGAGACCCTTTTCTTTTCAAGGAGCGCAACTTTGTCTTCGACAATACGAAAGGCATCAACTTTTCTGCACGGAGGTGTTGAACCAACCAATACCCTGCCAGGTATAGCCATTTCTTTTTGGAACGTTGGAGAATGTCTGATGTTATATAAAACCACTGCATGCGTTTTTTGGACACTAAATGTGTTAGGCCTAACACTCCTTGGTCTGCAGGATGTTTTTGCCAGTGGTTCGTAACCCTTTTTCCATAACAAAATAAACATAAGTCTTAAAAGATTTGAAATATTTAAGTCGGGATTGGGAAGATTGAGAGTATGTGGTTCAATTTTGGGACAGGGTTATTGAGGATAAGAACTTTACCACGAAGTGAAAGTAGACAGATAGTTAAGCGTATGTAAGCATTCGTTCCTCATTTACTTTGTACAGATATTGTGACAGTTCTATAACTTTTTGAATTATAGAACTGTCACAATAACCAACAACGTTTCGCACTGCATTAACATCGTCATCAAATAGCTCAAAATTTAAATCTACGTGGCTGGCAACTTTTGGTTATTAAGTCAGTAGATCTTAGTCATGACGAAACTGGTCTAACCATACAAGTATTTTTCCTAAACGGCAAGCAATTGCTTCTGTTCTTCTTTACATTTGTATGATTTTCTTGTGAAAATTTTCCAAGCTTCTTTTTGGTTTCTTGACAACATTTTATTCTGCATTAACATTTATCCACAGTTTACAATTCAAATTCATTTTCTGGGCAAGAAATTTATGGTGCACACAAGTACAATTCTAACACGTGCAGATACGGATACGTCATGATACGTGCAGATACGGATACGTTATGACGGATACGTTATCTGACGCAGGTAATCTTTATATGCTACTTTGAAAGTTCTATTTAAACTTGTAAACACTTCAGTCATTGCCTGCTTTTATTACGTGACAACGTAGTGAAATTATCCAACATCGCAACCAAGTCACCTAATATTTAACACTCCGTAGTAAACAAGCTTTGTCTGGTAAGTATCAAATATGATACTCGAATATATAAACATTAATATCTTTCCGAAACCAAACAATTGCTGTTGTTTTGGTTAAGCCTTAAAAATGTTATCTTTCGACCATTCACACACCCTCTCTTTTGATTTATCACCGCTGTAGAAAACTGGATCAGGATCTTCATAAATAATGATTTTTGTATCTTCTTTTATAATTTCTTTCGATATTTTTATCGAGAGTTATTTCTTGTTATGTGTCATGGTAGTGCTAGTACATATGGAGATGCAGAATATTTGTTTTCAACATACGATCGTTGTTGCCCTACTCCTTATTATCATCAAGGGTAGGCCACTTTAAGTAGAGCGAGAGGCAGAGTGGAAAGGGTAAGTAACAATCTGCATCATTGGAGATTGGCAGCCAGTCTGCCCTGCCCTTGTGGTGAACCTGAACAAAGAATGGATCATTTACTTGGAAAATCCAAACTGGATCCAGATTGATCCAGTGCAGACCTTTTGAAAGCAAATAATACCGTAATTTCTCTAATTTAGTACGGCCTAAAACATAATTATTTCGCGCATGCCACACTAATAATTAATTAGAAGGGATAAATTACTATCTTTAGACTACTTCTAGCCCGCACTAATATTTAGAGGAAATTTAATCCTTCCCGCACTAAGTTAGACGTGAAAAAGTAAAACTACAAATTTCTTTTTGGTATTCATTTTTTTATTTCATTTTATTTATTTATTCTTTGTGTTTTCCGTTTTTTGAACTCTTTTCTTTTCTTCTTCGATTTCTCTTCTCTGCTTTTCAAATGTTTCTATCTCAGGTAATACCTTTTCTTTCATTTGACAAAACAATTTCTCAGTCGAAGATTTGAAGTAAAACTGAGCTGGTATCTCCAATCCCCCTTTTGAGGTCAGCAAAATATCTTCTTGGCCGTTTTCCGCCGTATTTCAAAAAGAAGAATGTTAATTTGAATAAAAATTCTGGTATGTTTCCAACTGTTTCCCATTATTTTCCATTGCTATTGCATATTTATCTTTGACAAGAGCACCAGGTCTGTTATCAGGGGCAGTTGTCATATTACTACTTCTGCATCCCATAGCGAATTCTACGAGCTTTGTATGCAGATTGCAAGCGAGCATCTTCAGCAAGAAGACAGCGAAAAAATTGATAAAGAGGACCCTTTTTGTTTGTAGTTCTTGTTAGTTTTTTGCAAAGAAAGGGTAAAGTGTTAAAATTAATTTTAAACTTATTTTTACCTGGTTAAAACAAAATCTACCCCCACTATAATAAGAGGAGAATTTGACCCTTCCCGCACTAAATAAGAGGAAAATTAAAAATTTTATGGAATACACCCGCACTATTAATAAGAGGAAAATAAATTGTCCAATTTTTAATTGCCGCCTTAAATAAGAGGCCGTACTAAATTAGAGAAAATACGCTACCACCCCGTAGTTGGTGGTGGAGTGAAAAAATATGATGGTGAGTTAATGAAAACAATTGGTTTTTCATGGTGTTTTGCTTCATTTTCAAAATGTCAACCTGTGAAAATTTAGGGGTTTTGCTGTAATTAACAGAAAGAGAACCGAAACCACCAGCATAGAGAACACAAATTTTAATACTAAATATTTCTGTTTTGTATGATATTCTTGGAAATACAGTTATTTTACATGCCGCTTTCACGAGCTGAGGACGTCTTTTAAACTTTCAGTGGCAGCCGGCCATTATTTTCTTAAGATTTGCTAAATCAGTTCAAGAAAAAGATTTGGTAAATTACCTATTCTCAAGTGGTCCTAATCCTAATCTAATTACTACGTAAGGTATTTTAAGTGTGTAACCAGTAGGTAACGCTGGTAAATTGTTCCAGGGGTAGAAAACGACTCCTGATAAGGTTCACGACGATACTGCTCAGAATGCATCATCTTTCATTTCAATTTTTATTGATTTTTCATGTGAGAATCTTGCTCTGCTTCACTCAACTATTGTTTGCTTTCTCTTCAAGAGGAACAAGGAAGAATGAATTAAGAAAAGATTACTTACAAAAGGAAGAAAGATGAAAAACAAAAGGGAAGATGCAATTTGGTAGAGCAAAACAACAAAGAAGGCAAGCAGTGAGAGAATAAAAATAAAAGAAGATGGAAGTGAAAAGAAGTTGGTTACACAGAAGAGCTTGCAATAAAGGCAGAGAAAGCAGCTAAGGAAGTTGATCTTAAGAGACTATACGAAACAATAATGACAATGTGTGGAAAGAGGTTCACAGAAACCTGCACTTTATAGAGTATATCACCTTTCTTCGATCTTCTGCCATGCCAAGATTTAAATACAAGCCCAACTGTACAATCTTCCATTGTACAGTCGGGTTAATGATTTCCAGTTCCACCGCCGTCTGTCGGCTCGACTCCTTTTGAAGCTCTCTTAATGTTATTTCCCTTTCTTCGTATCCTTTATCATAATCCTTTTCCGGGATTTACTTGGTCTCTCTTTCTCTGTCCTTGAGGATTCAATTTGAATGCCCTTCTAGTAGTAATTTATCAGGGTTTCCTCAATTTATCCCCAATAAATGGACATCTTTGCCTTCTTTTGGTCGACACTATTGGGTACTGTCAGTTTTTTTCTCCACAGTTTGTAATTTATTAATTCTGTCTGGCTACTGGGTATCAAGAATGTGCCTCATTGGCGGTGTAAGACTAAGTACACTTTCCTCAACAGAGTTTCGATGAGTTATTTTGTCTTAAAAATATAGACCATCACAAAGTTTACAATCGCATTAGAAAAGAATTAACTTTTTTGTCCCAAATTTTAGCTGTTCTGCTCTGCTTATTGGATACGAAAGGGTGAGGAAATCGTAGTTTTTGTGCATTCCATATGCATCTTCATTGTCTCCTGTTTTCTTCCACATGGCTTATTTGAAACCTTGCTCAAGTTTGAAAATACCCATAGATTGTTTTAAAAATACCACAACTACTGTCTTGGGAGAAATATTGTGACAACAGAAAATTCCCATTTTTCCCTCAGCAAATACTTCTTCTTCTGTAGTACTTTTACGGCTTTGGATTAAGGTTACATCCATCACCTTGTACGTCAACACATAACGTTTTGGATAATCTTTTCCACATTTCTCTATCTTGAGCCACTTCACGGAGAGTTTCTAGATCTGCTATGTTCTTAAATCCATTAACATTTCCAGGGAGAGATATATTATTTTTGGTTTGTGTGGAGATGTCTTCATCGATTTTTACAGGAAGTGTCATCCTTTTCCTGCCGGAGACCTGCTTAGCAGCATGTGGAATTTCAAAATAGTAGTTCATGGCCATTTGATGGA
>RDPX01000672.1:33384-55367 GCA_003991215.1 Morbakka virulenta | reverse complement strand
GTGTGTGTAAGCTGCTGGAGGTAGATTTGAAGACCACCCCGGTGAGTTCGATCCGGCCTCATGAAACGGGAAACAAACCTCCCCTCACCGCCAAAAGGCAGATCGATTTGGAAAGAAACCAGAAACAAAAAACTTTCACTTACCACCAGGGGCGGCACAAGTTCAAAAAATTTACTCCAAATCGACGACGAACCAGATGCAAAATCACATGAACGACGAAATCGATTTCTTCCATGGTACTGGAAAAACAGCTTAAAATGAAGGCTATTCGTTACCAACCAGTCAGGATAACCTAACTAATCAGTATCCAGGCGTCACCACGTGGAGGTTGCCTTCTTGGACGCCCAAAAGAATTCTACTACATCGTTTGTGTATCAACTAACAACTTTTTTAAATTTCAGCAATAACTGGTTTTCGTCCACCACTAACGGGTCTTCTTCTTGTGATTGTTTAAATTTTATCAACGACTCTTCCCTTTAACACGCGTTTTCAATCAGCAAAGAACTTCCAAGCAACAGCATTCATTGAGTTTTCCCTTGCATATTTTACAACTGCTTGCTTAGATATCATTGTGTCCCTTTGCGAGGTGTTATTTTGTCAGGCTTCAGAATCCACAAGAGACAACATAACCCCTCCCAAATGTCCCGTTGTTTACTTCACAAGTTGCATATGCCTTTTACCCTGTTTGTTCTCTTGACGGCAACTCTACTTCGGTAATTCTGACTTCGAAACGACACTGACACTCCTTCTCTATTCACTGTCAACTTTCGCCACGTCAAAGATGTGGTGCAATAACGAAACCCATTGAATGGGAACACACTCGTACAAAGATTCAGTTAAGTGGCACCAGTGTGACTGCAGCTTTAAAACCTCATCACATTTTCACTTTCCATGGTGTATTTTCAGGAGATGAGAAGGCACTATTAAGAAGGGTGTACTGTATTTGCTCTCCTTGTCTGTGCACTGATACTACGCTAAAGTGAGTTGTTTTTAATCAAAGCTATTGCGAAAAGAATAGAAAACTTTCAGCTATGCTACGAAATATATTCAGTTTGATACAAGGACATCATGTTTAGTATGGTAGTAACCGTCGGATAAGCCTTGGACTACAATTAATTTTGTATCGGTTGTTTTATGCTGACAGAGGAGAAAACCGAGAAATATGAATTACCATGTTTTAAATGGTGCTCTGAGAAATTTTATCAATAAATCTGTTACTGAGAAGCGAAAGAGAAGCGCGACTTCTTGTCCCGGAAAACTATTCAGCAGGCACCAAAAGTTCCCGTACAGCAAAAATTCCACATGAACAAATAAGTCGAAGAGAAGACATTACATAACCACCGAACCGAAGCACAGGAAAAAAGGACTCTGTAGAAAGTTTCCTATGTAGAATCCAAAAATGAGTAGGCCTATAAAGATATTCGTAAAAATAAAATACAATTCGTCTTTACTTTGATACCAAATACTGCAATATTCGAATTTTTTCGGCGACGTTTTAGTATCGCTCAGACTGACAATTGTTCACTAGCATTGACAGTTATACTATTTATTCTAACCACTGGCTCATTTCTCAATGTTTTGCAGCTGCTAAATTTCTCCTTTTGCAATGCTCTTTAGGTCGACCTTACGTTTCAACTGTTTGCACTCCTCTCTGTTTGGTGAATCCACTGGGGTTGGGTGAATTTTCAGATATGGGACAGGAACAATACAATGGAAGGAAAGCGAACTTAAGATTTCGACAGAAAGACAAGAAAAATATTGACAGGTCATACATGAAACGAAAAGCGAGTGGAAGAGGTCTGATCAGCATACCAAGTTGTGTAAAAGAAGAGAACAGTCGCGTTTCATGTGTCCAGGTCGGAAGAAAAATTGATCAGAGGTGTATCGATGTTTGAAGATATGAAACGGAGAAATGTCATAGGCGACACAGAGTTGAAAACAATGAGAAGACAGGAAATGAAGGAAAGGTGAGTGGAAAGCAACTTCACGGCAATTTCATCAGGAAGCTTCCAGAGGCGGTTGACAAGGAAAAAACATGGCAATTTTTGTCGAAATCTGATTCAAAGGCTGGGGCAGAAGCTCTAATACGTGCTGTACAGGAGCAATCGATCAGAACAACTATGTTGAGTATCACATTGATAAAACGGCCTATTATTCCACACCCTCCCCCCCCCCCGTGTCGATTGTGTAGCAAGAAAGGGGAGTGCCATGACAATGTTGCAAAGAAAGTTCAATGGGTCACCTGTAAGAGAAATGGGTTAATGTTTAGCGGGCAGTGGTACGAACATATGCCTGAGACAGTGGCGGAGAATGACGACGGTAAGCTGTTATGGGACTTAAATGTTCACTGTGACAATGTGATTGAGGTAGGAAGGCCTGTCTTGATTCTTATTTTGAAGAAAGACCAATAGGCTACAGTAATTGACATTGGTGTGCCGGCTGATATAAATATGGCGGAAAAGAACAAGGTGTAAAAGTACCATATTTTAAAAGAGAGATCAAAAGATTGTGGAAAATGAAGAAGCTGGAGATAGTGGCAGTTCTGATAGGGGCCCTCGGAAGGGTGTGCAAGGGATTTGAAGTGGCTTGAAAAACTTACGACCAGTATCAAGCTGGTGTTACAAAAAAAGACTGTCTTGTTGGGAACTGCGACTTGTTGGGAACTGCGAGAATTTTAAATACTGTAAATGTGAAACAAATCTGCCTGCCCATGGTCATTAGTTAAGATGCACCTGGCAGTAAAACGACGGAAATAAGAACAGCCTGACACAAATGCGACAAACTAGATATTAATAAAATAGACTTACTATTTATTACTTATTACTAAAGTGCATATGCCACATTTACTTTGGCCCCTTTATTCATTAATTTTTAAGAAAATATTTCTCCCTTTTAAATTTGGTATCTAACAGGAGCCTGTGTACAAACACCTTGAATCAACAAATCTACCTTCATGATAAATTTAATAGGCAAAAAGATAAGGCAACAGTTCATAATTTGCAAAATAATGTAATTGAAGGGCAAGGTCACTTATTATGGTCAACAGAATAAGCAAGAAAGTGTTGGAGGTCTCTTGTGTCCATGCAGTAAATCGTGCCGTGCTTTGTGTAGTGTCGATAAGAACAGATGCATTGATGGCTAACGTAATATAATGCATCATACTATAGAGTCACACAGATGTGAGTACTTTTTTTCATATTACACTGTACGATTTAAGTCGTTTGATATTGTTCGTCTTTAACAGCGTGTATCGTTTTATCAATGTTAAGTTGAAAGTTCTTCAAAGTTTATTACGTTTAATGGATATTGTTTTCATTATTTGTTCTATTATTGATATGTACGTTTAATCAACATGTATTAGTTACGTTTTAGTCGTATTCTTATTAGTTCGATTTTGTTTCAATTCTTTACAGATTCTGTACTGGCATATTGGTATCTCGTATATTGATTCGCATATTGGTACATAACGTGTATTCGCATATCGGATTGTAACGTTGATAATCGTCGTTTTTCGTTCAACGGATAATAAAGTATAGTTTACCTTTATACAGTCACAGAGCTGTTTTCTTTTTAGTAGTTAATAGTTTATCGACACTACATTTTGTACAGAATATCTGTCTGCCATGGCTGAGGCAGACACTGTACGATCAAGCCAGCAGCGCCCAACGTCGACAATGGATATATCGAATAAGTATCCAAGCGATAGGGACCAAGTTAAAACGGGCAGGTTCACTGGCAAAGGTGACAAAACGAAGAAATGCGATATGTCGCCTGATGACAGATCCAAATAACCTGCATTTAGTGAAAGCAGAATTTGAAACTTTGAACGGGTCTTTCAAATTATACCATGGATGGCATGAGATGCTGATGGAGATCATGTCGTCAAAAGGAGTTGCCAACGACGAAATGGAGAGCGAGGTGGTACGCTTGGAGGAGCGTCAAGCTTCTTTTGTGGCCTTTCAAAGTCAGGTATCCACATGGATTCTCAACGCAGAGCAACAACTAAGTGACGACTGTGCTTCTGGCAGTGCGTCGCATCACGGATCAGCAGCATCCAGAATAGCAGAACTCACTGTCGAACGTTGGAGCTAAAGACTCAAGCGGAAAAAATAAAGGTTGATATCGAATTAGCTAAAGCTCGGGCAAGAGAGAAGATCTATGCAGAGGAAGAATCCGTCGTACGTCATGACGGATCCACCGCTCCCGTTCTTCCCGCGAACAGTCCTACACGCGCAGAGTACCAGGAAGGCGCGTGCCACGAAGGAACTCAGCTCGATCCGCTAGTACAACCGTTTCTGGATAGTTAGATGCTCCCCCCGATGCAGCCGCCTGCTGATGATGCTCTGCACGTTGATCTCACTCCTGCCGTTGAGGAGCCCGCAGCTGTATTCCAGCCCACGACGGAGTATGAGGAAATGATGTTCCAGGAACTGCCAGAACACCCACAGCCTCTCACGTATCGCAAGCGGCCCGTAAATACATCGCATGTACAGTACGCCGCCACTGCTTCACCCACTGGTCCACCCCTCTCAGCTGCACCGCTACCACGGAAAAGATAAAAGAACATGCAGCCACAGCTACTTCAGCGATACACAGCGCCTCCACAGGCTACGATAGTTCACTCGAACAGACAAGCAGGGAGTCACCTCGTCACTACGGACGCCCTACTTGCTGCGCTGTCAACACCATAAGTACCAAAGTTCAACGGTAATTTAACGGATTACTCAAGTTTTATTAATGCCTTTGAAAGTAGGGTCGCTTCTAGGGTAGTGTCAGATGCTGACAAATTGTACTACCTAGATCAGCATCTAGAGGGGGAGGCAAAAGAAATTATTCAGGGGTGCATGCATGTTGATCCGTTGTGTGGGTACACAGAAGCAAGAAGATTGCTCGCTAAGGAGTATGGGGATCCGTACAAATTGTCAATGATCACATAAAGAAAATCACAGAATGGCCTTCCATCAAGGCTGACGATAACGTTGGTCTGAAACGGTTTTCATTGTTTCGGACCACTTGCAATGCCGCCATGCAGAATTTGTCATATCTGCATGTACTCAGCAACCCCTCGAACATGTTGTCATATGGAAAAAACTTCCGAATTCTGTGGAGGGTGAGGATCCCTTTGCTACTCGTCTTCGTCATGGTTGGACTGTATGTGGTCCTGTATTTCCGATAGCGTCAACTAAAGACCACGTGTCATGCAATAGGGTGGCATTACACGAACGTTGCGACGTTAAAGAGGTACCAGCCCCAGCAGAGATATTGCGAGTATTTGAACGTGATTTCAATGATCACAAAGTTGTAGTTGTTTCCGGTGAATGTGTTATGTCCCAGGATGATCGGAAATTCCTGGATATTGTCGAATCGAATACCACGTTTCACGATGGAAAACACGTAGTCCCAATGCCTTTTCGTGAGCAGTCAGGCAAGATGCCCAATAACAGAATTTTGGCATTAAAACGAGCTGAATGGCAGCTAAAGAAATTAAGCAAGAACAAGCAGTATCATAGAGATTACTGCACGTTAATGGAAAATCTCTTTTCCATTGGATACGCAGAACCGATTGATGCGGGGAATACGCAAACCGAAGAAGTAAAGGTGTGGTATTTGCCTCATCACGGGGTGAATGCCAACAAACCAGGAAAGATCAGTGTCGTGCTTGATTGCAGTCCAAAGTTCCATGGTGTCAGTTTGAACGATCGCCTCTTACAAGGGCCAGATTTGGCAAATAGTTTGGTAGGCGTGGTGACAAGGTTTAGGCATGATACACTAGCATTCTGTAGGGATATAGAGTCTATGTTTTACCGTGTCAACGTTCCCCCAGAACAACGTAGCTACCTTCGTTTCTTGTGGTGGCCAAACGGTGACATCACAAAACCAATCACGGAGTATCAGATGGCCGTGCACATATTTGGTGCTGTGTCCTCTCCTAGCGTGGTAAATTATGTTCTTCGTTTAATCGGCACACGTGCTGCAAATCCCGACGTGACCAGCATTGTTCATCGCAATTTCTATGTCGACGACTGTCTGGGTTCTTTACCAACTGCAAAGCAAGCCGTCAGTACTATAGCAGAATTGCGCCAGACATGCAGAGATAGTGGATTCAATTTGACAAAGCTCTTAAGCACAAGCGCGAGAAATGCACGTTGACCCCCTTCCAGTAATGCGTACGCTTGGTGTAGTCTGGAATGTCCAGTGTGACAATTTCGGTTTCGATATAAAGATCAGAGAAAAGCCTATCACACGCCGCGGTATATTATCGGTGGTATCTGCTCTTTATCATCCCCTTGGGTTCGTTTTCCCTGTAACGTTACGAGCGAAGCAAATTTTGCAGGAATTGTGCAAAATGAAAGAGCTCACATGGGATTCTGAAATTCCGAAGCAATATGCTCATCAATGGCGCAAATGGCTATCACAGTTACCCGAACTCAGAGAACTTAAAGTGCGCCGCTGCTTCAAACCGACTGATTTCGGAATCACAACTAGCGCTCAGTTGCACGTGTTTGCAGATGCTTGTTCAAGTGGTTATGGTGCTGTAGTATATCTTCGCCTAACAGACGACAAAGACCATCACACAGTGTCCTTCATTGCTGGGAAATCGCGCCTCGCTCCGGTTAAAACCTGTCACAATTCCCCGCCTTGAGCTGACAGCTGCGGTCACTGCAGTTCGTTTAGGCTGTATGTTGCAACGTGAGATGGATATCCCGCTTGATGTCCGATATTTGTCGCTAATAGAGTTCAGCTAATACGAGAATTTTCCCAAATTGGTGAATGGAGTCACACTGCGTCTGAACTCAATCCTGCCGATATAGCGTCACGTGGTCTAATGGCCAACCAGCTAATACATAATTCCAGATGGATTCAAGGGCCTGAATTTCTAGCTATCGATGAGAAGCTTTGGCCTGCTGAAGTTACAAACAAGTAGTTCTCAACTGAAAGCCCAAACGAAAATGATGATGATGGCGATCCCGACACAAGTTGTTTCTTGGCCGTCAATACTGCCGATTCTGATAGCATTGGAACTCTGATAGATCGTTACTCGAGCTGGTACAAACTACGTAGAGCTGTAGCAATCGTTCTTAAGGTCAAATCCTTGTTGCTTCAGCGTGTACGGCAAAAAAGTTCACAAAACAATGATTAAGCCGCAAAGGTAGATCCGAAAATTGATGTGCACGATATCGAGAATGCAGAACGTGTAATTTTGCAATAGGTGCACCACTCTGTATTCGCTAAGGAAATAAAACAAATGGCATCTCTGTTAAAACCTGAAAAATCAGAAGGCAAAAGGAGCCGGGTGAATACACTGAATAGCACAGACCAGATCCATTTCTGGATAATGGTATAATTCGAGTACGAGGACGTCTCCTTCGCTCCAATCTGCCCGACTCAGCTAAACATCCGTATGTTCTGCCACGTAAACACCACATTACGAAGCTCATAACACGTGAAACCCATGAGAATCTGGGACACGTGGGAAGGAACCACGTGCTTTCAGGATTGCGCAATAAGTTCTGAGTAATCGGTGGTTTATCCACTGTCCGACAGGTACTCTTCGATTGTGTGAATTGTAGGAAATTGCAAAGTTTTATGTCAAAAGATGGCCGACCTTCCCTCCTGCCGGGTGGAGGAAACACCCCCCTTCTTTTGAAAGGGTGTTGATTAATTTGGCCCTTTTATGGTCAGATCAGGGCGAAAGGACGTAAAGCGATATGGCGTCCTGTTCATGTGCCTGAACAGTCGCGCCGTTCATCTAGAAGTTGCCGACTCTCTAGATACCGATACCTTCCTGAACGTGCTCAGGAGATTAATTGCCCGCCGTGTCGCCGTGAAATTCCTCCTGTCAGATAACGGAATAAACTTTGCAGGAGCGAAAAAGGAACTTCGTAAAGCGTTGTCAGAAATGAAGCAAGACAAGCTTTAATCAAGTCTCCTTCGTGATAACATCAGTTGGACATTTAACCCTCCCGCTGCTAGTCATATGGGTGGTGTTTGGGAATGAATGATTGGGGGCCCTCGAAAATTTTTGAACGGTTTGCTAGCCGAATATGGAAAGCGATTGGATACAGATTCCTTCCATACCTTGCTCTGCGAAGTTGAGGCAATTATCAACTCGCGACCCATAACTACCGTTAATGGAAACATTTCCGACACTAAACCGCTCACTCCGAATCACATATTAACCGGTAAATATGTTATAACGTCCCCTCCCCCTGGAATCTTTCAAAGGGACGACGTTTACATGAGACGTCGATGGAGACGAGTACAATATTTGGCCAACATATTTTGGTCTCGATGGCGAAAAGAATTCTTGCCTCTGTTGCAAGGCCGACAAAAATGACCGCGACAACAGCGAAATTTAAAAATCGGAGATATCGTACTTCTCAAAGATGATACGAGAGCCAGATGTGACTGGCCGATGGGTATCGTCACTGTTGTCGAAAATGACCACCGCGGAGATGTTCGTAGCGTACAAATCCGAACGCAAAACACAACGCTAAGACGTTCCGTTAGCAAATTGGTTTTGCTGGTGGCAGGTGATCAGTAAACAATGAAAATAGCAGCCTTCGTTGCCATAGTCCTTGCTGTGTAGGTAACCTATATGTCTATACTGTCATTTACACGTGTTTCTATGTTTGATAAATAATCCCTCTTTATCCATGGTTATTTATGGAGCCGGGTAATGAAAATGTAAAAAATTGTATGTTTCTTAATTGTCTGTCTTAATTGTATATGTTAGTATCAATTAGTCGATTTGTACTAAATAATATCGTTTTCGTATAGTTTAGTATATTGCGAATAACAGATCCTGAATGAATGTGTTACTTTGATATTTGGTCCGGTTCCTGTGACCTGTTTATAATATTATGTGTCGCTTCCGATTCATGAGAATTGTTGATTATTGTGTGTACAGTTTCCAGTTCACCCGAATTGATCCGGAACATGTCATTAGATTCTAAGAATTGTTTGTGTTCATAAAAGTTGTTATTGTCAAACGTGATCCAGGTATACGTGGGTTGACAAAAGTATATAAGATCAGCATTAACTCTGTGTTTTATCGTTATTCTGGATGTAGTCGTCGATAAGAACAGATGCATTGATGGCTAACGTAATATAATGCATCATACTATAGAGACACACAGATGAGTACTTTTTTTCATATTACACTGTACGATTTAAGTTGTTTGATATTGTTAGTCTTTAACAGGGTGTATCGTTTTATCAATGTTAAGTTGAAAGTTCTTCAAAGTTTATTACGTTTAATGGATAGTTTTCATTATTTGTTCTATTATTGATATGTACGTTTAATCAACATGTATTGTAGTTACGTTTTAGTCGTATTCTTATTAGTTCGATTTTGTTTCAATTCTTTACAGATTCTGTACTGGCATATTGGTATCTCGTATATCGGATTGTAACGTTGATAATCGTCGTTTTTCGTTCAAAGGACAATAAAGTATAGTTTACCTTTTTACAGTCACAGAGCTGTTTTCTTTTTAGTAGTTAATAGTTTATCGACACTTTGATTGCTATCACATGCGTTGCGCCTGATTGATAACAGTCATAACTTTATTTGAAGTTTGTTAATTGTGAGTTTATTAGGTTTCTGCTATGACAAAGACAGGCAATGTCAAAGTTATGTTTGATAGTGATAGTTATGGTAGGCGTACAGGTAATGTTTATTTACTCCCTTGCTCCGTTAGGGGTAAAACATCATGATGTAATAGCAGTCAACAGTTTGCGTAAGTGTGGGACACATTGCAACTCTGGCATAACCGACTTGGTCATTGCGGTGTAGAGATTCAAGAAAGCTGTAAATGAGAAAGCAGTCCATGGTATACAGAAGTTGACTGGAGTACTAACACACTGTGAGGGGTGCATAAGAGGGAAAGCAGTAAGATCGCCATTTCGTACTCATGAGGGCATTAGATATGGTGGAACTTTAGAGCTTATACACACTGATGTGTGTGGCCCATTCTCAAGAGCATCAATAGGAGGTGCAAAATATTATGTCACTTTTATTGATGACTATAGTCGAGTGTGTTCAGTCTTCCCTATACGACGTAAAAGTGATGTATTCGAAGCATTGAGGGAATTTGAGGCTATGTCAGTCAATCAAACTGGAAAGTCAATAAAAGCTATAAGAAGTGATTGTGGAGGCGAATATTTGGACCATCGACTCAAAAACTGGTTGAAACAAAAGGGTATTCGTCATGAAAAATCTGCACCATATTCTCCACAACAAAATGGTGTGGCAGAAAGAATGAACAGAACCTTATGCGAGATGGCTTTGGCTATGATGGAACATGCTGGTCAAGAGAGAAAGTAGTGGGCTGAAGCAATTAACACGGCATGTCATGTGCAAAATCGCTTACTCGCAAAAGCAATTGGTGTCACACCGTACGAACGGTGGTACGGAAAGAAGCCTTCTGTCGAGCATCTACGGGTGTAGGGATGTGTAGGGTATGATATGTACAATAGGGGTGCTTATCGTCTTTGGGATGAGACAAAGAAAAAATTGTACATTCGTAGAGATGTAAAATTTTTCGAAGATGAGCTCAGAGTGGTTATGAGTCGAAAATGGTAGCTGATGAAAAGTGCACGCCCCAGGTTGATGCACTAGCTACAACCGAACTTGAGACAGATAGCAGTGGTAAAGAGGAGCAACAAGAAGCTGTTCAGCTTCTTTTTAAGCACTCCACAAGAAGTCGTAAGTAACCACAGCGTTACGGTGATTGGGTTACTGAGGAAGAAATGGAAAGTTTGGATCGAGTTGTCAATTCAAACTTACAAGTGTTGTTTAAGGCAGTCATAGATGACAAAGAGTCAAAAACACATGTGGAGGCTACAAGAGGCCCAGAGGCAAAGTACTGGATAAAAGCTAGAGTTAATGAATTGGATTCATTAAAGACAATGAAAACATGGACTTTAGTGCCACCTCAAGCAAGTCAAAACGTTGTGGATTGCAAATGGATCATCAAGAAGAAATACGATAAAGTAAATTCAGAAAATATTGATTTACAATACTGTCCAACAAGAAGTATGCTGGCGGATATTTTCACAAAACCATTGGCAAAGACTCACTTTGCTGAATTACGAGCTGGACTGGGTCTTGAGCAATGTACGATTTAAGGAGGAGTACGTTGGAGGCCTCTTGTGTCCATGCAGTAAATCGTGCCATGCTTTGATTGCTATCACATGTGTTGCACCTGATTGATTACAATGTCACTGTACCCCCCTGACATCTGTATAACAGTCATAACTTTATTTGCAGTTTCTTAGTTGTGAGTTTTTTGCGTTTTACTGAAGATACCAGAATCGAGTCTCATATTAGAGTCGTGTACAATAACCATGGATTTATCATTGCGTATAATCTGACTGCTGCGGCGGGCACAACAGAAAGTTGTTCATTATATTCAAGAAAATCTAATCAAACAATAACATCTGCCAATATGGTCAACAGAATGTGCAAAAACAGGGTACCAGTTCATGATTTGAAAGCTACCCAATAGTAAACTACATATTTAATTTAACAACTATATCTGTTCTTGCTATCATTTTCATAGATCAATCAACACAAAAATGTCAAATTTTTAGAACATACAAATAAAGAAAAATACAAACATTAATTTTTCCAATTTACAAAAAATAAAATATTATTTACATATGTCAATAATCTTCTTTAACAAAACTGGTTTTAAAATCACTTCTAACTTATCAATTCTGTTACGAAACCGGTGCCTGTCACGTGCAAAGGTCTCCCATGGCCCTTTGCGAGCAGAACGATAAGCAAAGTCCCAGGCCACCATATGGTGAACTGTTAATAATTTGTCCTTTGGAGCAAACGTTGCTCTTTTCTTTGGTTTTTCAGAACATTGTTTATTCTTAGTATCAAATTTTTTAGAATCAGTATCACATTTGTTTGTATCAGTGAAACTTCGAATGGAGACAATATTTCCTGTACAGCTCCGAAATGCTGTAATTAAAACATCTGACTTGCATCTTTCATTCATCACATAATTATTAAAAGGCACAGATAATGTCGAACATGGACTAAAATCATGGAGTTTATCAAATATCTTCCTGTTTCCCCCAACATATTTAATATTGTTACCTTGTTCTTCTTTACACTGGATACTGCTATCAAAAAATCTATCATAGGCAGCATTTTTTGAAGAATTTCTTGGAATATTACCAGGAGCCCCAGAGTGACAATCATTCTTGAAATCTTTAAAGGTATCTGTTTCCTCACCATCTGAATCCAGATCAGAATCTGAATCCAAATCTGAATCCAAATCTGAATCCAAATCAGAATCTACAAAAGAACTGTTATCACTGCTACTGTCATCTGAATCACTGTCTTCTTCATCACTATCAATGTCATAATCACTATCATCCAAATCCACAGAACCATTCATGCCATTAATTTTAGGGAACTCATCAGTGATTTGATCCACAAACACAATGAAGTCATCCTCACCATCATCTGCTTCATTATCCTTTCTATTTGACACTGCATTCACATCCATGTAACAATCAGATGTCTGGTTTAAAAATCCCAAGTCAACTGTAACTACTGTAACTACATCTGGGCAAAACCTGTCCAGTGTTGAAGTTTCTACTTCAACACTGGACAGGAGTTCACTTTTCCAGTGTTCACTAATTTTGGGGCTCACTCTGTGCTGCTTCAAAAGTAAACTTGTCAATCTACAGGAAGATAGGTTGATTGTGAATTGACCTAGTCTGTTGTTCATCCAAACTTTACTTGATCCACAAATCTTGAAATCAATTTCCTTCTGCAAAGCACTTTTTAAAAAATACCCAAGTATATTTATTTTCTTTGCCTTAAACAAGAATTTAAGATCTGATGGCTTTCTGACAAGGTTCTGCATTCCAAAGTGACCCTCTTTAGCCAATTTATGCAAATTTATCCTTTCACTGACATTTACTTTTTCATGCTTCTTTTGAAAGCATTTGCAATGATTATTTCTCTCTTGTGTATTATCCTCTGTCACTATCTTCTGTTGAATACAAAATATACATGTGTGATTTTTTGCCTTCAGATAATGTACAGTTAAAATGTTGAAATCACCAGGAAGTAAAAAATCATTAACAAGTTCATTTGTCTCTTTGAAATCTTGAAAGACTAAATTATTTTCAAGACTATTCTTTCTTGTTGCATAATCATTATTGAAGTCCTTTCTAATTTCATTTCTTTTCAGGGTCATTTTGGTCCCCAATGAAGTCTGAAAACCTTTGAGACAAAAAAATATGGGAAGTGTAAATTCTCTTTCTGATCAGATACTAATGGCATACAATATATGGGCTTTCGTTCACAAAATTACAAATTAGTTAAAATGGGATCTGCTTTCTAATTATCATTTCTTTTTTAGTATCATCTAAAAAACCTTGATCAATGTCCAATGTGACTTGATCCTGCTTTGACACTCCTGTACCTGAGGTACAAATATATTCATATGTCAAGTACACTGACAGGTGAAGAATTCCTCCAACCACTGAAATTATGCAAGAAACATGGCATAATCCATATAAATTTCTATGGAATACCATACTTGGAAGTGCAACATTTACACACACATGTATATATAAACATTAACACATCAGCATTAATGAGCTAGGGGCATGCTATTTATTAGTACTCTTGGGCAATGCTCAGTGGAAGTAGGCTATTTTTCAAAATAAATAAGCTCTGTGTGTGTGTGTGTGTGTGGAGGGGGGGGGATAGGGGAAAGGGGAAATCCATTTATTACATTTACATGAAATTGGCCATTTTTAACCCTCCCTCCCCCTTGTTTGCAGGCACGTACCCCCCATGTGAACATATGTTATACTTTTTTGACCATTGTTGATAGTTGCTATTTCGATAAATAAGTTATAAATTATGTCATTGAATCTTTCAGAAGCTCACATGCTTAAATTTGAAAAGTAAAAAATTGATGTCAGGCTATTGTTGTGAGAAATGAAAGCAATTATAATCTGATACAAGCCAAATACAAATGAAAGTAATTCCATAAAAACAAACAAAAAATATGTAAAAACAGATAAGAATAATTACACCTGCCCTTCGCTGTCACTACTTGGTGAAAACTGTAAGCAAAAAATTTTTTAATGTGAACATCTCACTTTGTGAACCCAACACCTCCCTCAGGGCAAACATAATAAATGGATGGCCTGTAAGCAATGTAAACTACAAAAGTGAAAAATCTGGCTGTACTGGTGATTTTTACAATAAATGGAACAAAAAACATCAAATACCATATGCCAAGAATGAAGTCTTGTATTATTGTGATGGCAGGTCTTAATACATGCCTCTTATTCTAAAAATATTTTTATCAGAAATATTATCATTAACACCATCTTAGTGATTTCTCTTTTTCATCTTACTATTTGTGGGTAGAGTTTCTTTACACCTATACAAGCAGCAATAGCTTGTCTTCTGATACTAAAAGGTGCCTGCTTCATGTGTTCTGATTGAATATGTGTCTTGAAAAATTTCATTAATAAACTGGCCATTCTTTTCAGTTTTAAATCTTTACAAGATATTTAACTATCACAAATGTAGGATGGAAATGTTGAAAACTAAATTACAGCTGAAGTTTAGCAATGGAACACTGTATTCTAGTGATAATAAGATAAATTGTACAATATTTCAAGGAGACTGTCACCACTCTTTTTTTGCCTTGCCCTTATTCCACTTACTAATGAACTACATAAAACATCATATGGATACAAAGCTGCCAATAAGTATATTAACTACCACTTCTATATATGGATAAACAGAAACTCTATGCTAAAAATGATAGTGAACTTTAAGGTCTTAATGTCAGTTAAAATGTGATGGTAAAGGTATGGATTTTGGACTTGATAAATGCACAAAGGTCACGTTCAAGAAAGGAAAACTGACTCAAACTGAGCAACAATTCAACAATTTAGATATGACCAAATATCCCTTGTCTGTACCCAGCAAGACACAAAGACAGTATCTAACTAATACAAATAGAATTATCTTACAAATCAACAACCACAGGGTTGCAAAAGTAT
Source organism: Morbakka virulenta (assembly GCA_003991215.1). Lineage (NCBI taxonomy): Eukaryota > Metazoa > Cnidaria > Cubozoa > Carybdeida > Carukiidae > Morbakka > Morbakka virulenta. Next base: position 40,307 of record RDPX01000672.1, on the reverse strand, counting down.
TTAGAAACAAGTGACTATGCCTCAAATAGTAAGAGAAGGTAAAAATAAGTGAATGTAGTTAAAATTTAGTATAGAAAAGGCATAAAAATAAACAATCCACAACAGAACAAAATAATTCCACAAAAGTTACTAAGCAACTGAAAACAAAAGCTAAACAATAATCATTGGAACGTATGAAAAGAACAATGGGAAAATAAATATCTCCAGGTCCAATACTCACTTTGTACAAATAAAGCTGATACAGAGGGTTTCATTCTTACTGTTCAGTAACAGACCTTGTACACCTGGGCCTGGAACTAGTGCCAAATGAACATAAAAACAGGGATGATAGAGTTGGTCAGTAAATTCACCAGAAACTATACCACCACCATAGTCCACAATTTGTTAAAACCTGGAATGGACACTACAGAAACACTTACTGAATTAAAATATGTAATCATTCTATGGGATTTTTCTTTGAGAACAGACCTTACAATTAAAAAACAATTGTCCTGATATAATAATTAAAGGGAAAATGAAAAAGTCACATCTCCTAACAGGTTTGACTGTCCCAGAAGGAAACAATATTACTGTCAAAGAGTCTGAGAAGTTGTCTAAATACCACGATCTGGAAATTGTGATAATTAGTTGTAATAGGAGCTCTTGGACTAATAAAAAAAGGGGTTACAAGCTTTTATTGATAAAATTCCAAATAAACAAAATTTACAAGAAATGCAGAGTGCTTACAAGCACTGCCCATATAATTAAAAAAAAATTTTTTGTCAATGTAAAGTGATAATATCCCAAATTTATGCATAATTAAATTCAAATTCAGCTTGTAAACAGATGAAAATTAAATTAATGTGTCATAATTTAGTGTTTTTCGTGTTTAGGTATATATGTCAAAGTTAATGTTTGCACTTTGTCATTATTGTTTTATGTGAACTTCTCATGTGCGCTGTCACAGAACTGCAAAAGAAAGTGGAAATTAAAAAAGAAAGAAAAAGAAAAGCTATCATGGTACCAAAGTTTACCATAGGTCTGTAGTTGATTTTTGTGGGAAAGAGATCCATTTGAAGCAAATATACAGTGAGTTTATGACCAAACAAGATTGATTAGAACAAATGGATGGCTGGCAAAGTTAAGAGCTTGAAATGATAAAAGGATTGGTTGAAAAAATGCCAAATAGTTCTGTTGTGAATAAGGATGTTATAAATCATGAAAATGTCGAAGAAGTTGCTACTGTTAAGGAACCTGTTATAAATGTCAGAAATAATGTAAATGAGATTGAGCAAGATGATGCAGCAACTACTTTTGTAGAGGATGTTGCGGATGAAAAAAGAAAGTCATTTTACATGAACTAAAAGAAATAGTTGAGTTAAAAGAAAAGAATGATGCAATGACATTCAAAAAAGTCGATAAGGTTTCACAATATTTCCAAACTTTCAACATCACAGAAACTAACAACTTTACTATGGCTGTTTCTGTATGGGTTTTCAGACAGTCACCTAAAAGAGTGAATGAGAAATTGTACAAAAATATAAATAAAATTTCACAGAAAGGACTAGACCAGATATAAGAAGAACTTAAATAGTTCTAGGAAGGATGGTAAAGCTGAATTGATACAATGAATGAATTCAATAGTTTGAACAAAATAGATTATTTTATACTAATCAGGAAAGACTATTTTTTGAACTTAATGAGCTAAATCCTTCAGCTGTAACCTGTTTGAGCAATGCCCCTTTCATCACTTGTTGTGAGGTGCCACTTGATGCAAGGTTAAAATGATGTCACCATTTCATTTTGGTTATCTACTTTATCTCCCTCTTGTAGCTACAGTACATGTGCTTGCATTCAGTTTTCCTGGATCATTGGTGAATGTGGGGTTTTCACCCATCCATCACTAGATGGTACATAACCACTGATAATAATGATGCTAATAAGGATAATGAAAATAATAATAGAATACATTTAAACAGTGGGGCATGTGACCTAAATTTGTCTTGTACCTTGGTTTAATACAGTTTGCCAGGTCATTTAAAAGAAAATGACATAGGTACTACAGATCTGATGTCAAATTTTGCTTATTCAAGTTGGACACTTCAGCACAAAGTTTTACCAATTGTAGAAAGCATTGGCGAATTTTTGGGTTTTTTAATACAACAATTATTGTACTTTTCAGTTCTTGATGAAATGCTAATCATTTATTTGTTATCGGTCTTAAGTACCTTACATGGCCTCACTATGACAGAGAAACAAAACTCCTGGAAGGCTTTAAGTTCTGTCCTATTATGTGTGGGCCATACAAAAATGATCATCACTGCATACAATTCCAGATTGCATGCAGCCCACAGTTTGGCCACTTTAACTTTGGAATAGCTACAATGTTAGTTGCATTCCAAACTACTCTCAGCATTGAAAATTTTTTGCACAATATTCAGGTTTCCCAAGATACTACTACTAATCCATCAGTAAATCAAATCATGAAACCACCAAAATAAATTGACTCATAAAAAGTTTGAATACCAAAATTATTGTGATATTTACAGCTGTCTGTCATCTGTACAATTAACCAGGTTCTACTGCTCTTGCTGCTGTTTTAAGCAAATTTTTACAACTCTCAATATCAGATATATTAGTACTGCACTGCATCACAAAAGAACAATGGTTACCTCAAAACATCTACTCTACAATTAGAGTAGTCTCCTATTAACCTTGTACTGTTTAAATTTAATATGCAACAGCTCTTACTGAATCTTAACCACCCATAATTATCTTCTCTTACAGTAACTCTTTCTTACCAAGCCTATGGGTACAGAGAATGTTATTAAATTAAGATAGAAAAGTATAAATTCATTAATATCTTCCCTTTTTATTTACTAGACTGGAATGTTACCAGGTATCAAATATCTTTAGTAGTAACTTTTTTTGTCAAATCAACCCTGTCTTGCAGAGGTAGGAATAGAATACCTTCTTTCTGATTTCTTTGCAACATAATATTACACTCTTACTTAAAAGTAATGCAAACAAGTTTCACTCTAAAATTCTATACCACATTACCAATCCCAAAGTTTCAAAAAATGTCAATAACATCATCATCATATTTGGTTTAACGTCCATTTTACACGCTAGCATGTGTTGGATGCTTTCTTGAAATTGACTTCCAAGTTATCCTATCCTTCACCAGGTCTCTGCTGACACCTTTTTGTTTGAGATCCATCCTTATCACTTCCTCCCCTGTTTTCTTCAGTTTTCCTCTGCCAGTGGTTCCTGTCACCTTGATTGTTCTGCATCTACTTGGCCAAGCATTCTTGTCCATTCTCTCCACATGACCAAACCAACGAAGCCTCCTATTCTGCATTTATTACAAATGCCAATCTCACACTAGTCACAGTGAAAATAAAGCTAAGTGGTAATGAAAGTCATGTGCAGTTCCCTCCCTCAAAATCAAAGGTTAACAGCAAAATGAAATAGGTATGGAGCATTTTGAAAAATCGGTTTAAATGACTTGTAAGGCAACAGTTTTGTTGTACTGATATCAAGCGGGAAAATAAGTGATAATATATATGAAAAATAAATAAAGAAAAGAAAATCCAACACATTCCTATTAACAAAAACAGTACATAAGTTACCAAAGGCAACAGTTTCACACTATAATTCATACCATCCCATGCTTTATAATCAATACTTGACCATAATCACCATTTACACAGGAATATACCACAGGTAGAACTAACCTCAGTGAAAAGTACTTGTAAAGATCTGGATACCGACCAGGGCAAGCAATCAGGACATTTGTGCCTTTAGGTACATTGTAGTAAGCACGTTTGTCTTTTTTCTTCTTTTTAAATAATTATCACATTTGGTGTGGAAGTGTGCTTCTTCTGCAGGTATGGGAGGCGGGGGTGGGGATGCAGCAATTTTCAATGTGACCATAAATTTTGTAGTCTAGGTCAAGCAGGGCGTCCAAGAAAGCAACCTCCACGTGGTGATGCCTGGATGCTGATTAGCCAGGTTTTTCTGACTAGTTGGTAACGAATAGCCTTCATTTCAAGCTGTTTTTCCGTACCATTGAAGAAATCGATCTCGTCGTTCATGTGATTTCGTGTGGTTCGTCGTCGATTTGGAGAAATTTTTTTGAAAAATCAACCAGGAAATGTGCGTCTTCGACGCCCCTGCAGGGAGTTGTTAGGAGAGATATTCCCGGTGCAGCCTACTCACTTGGTCATAGCTATATACTGGAGGGGGGGGGGGCGTTGCTGTGGGATATAGATATTCACTTGTTTTGGCGGTGAGGGAAGGTTTGTTTCCCGTTTCATGAGACTGGATCGAGCTCACCAAGGTGGTCTTCCAATCTGCCTCTAACAGCTCAAACACACAAACACACACACGCATGCAACAAATGCTTAAAAACGTGGATTGGCTCTTCTCATTTAATTTATGTCACTGAATCCCCGATATTGCCTCCCTCTGGAATAAAAAAATTATCATCATTATTTACTATCAATCATGGATGATGCGCATCTTTAATGTTAGGATCGAAAACTCTGACCATAAAACCCATTTCACAACGAACTCTGCAAAACACAAAAAAGCCGAAGAGGAAGTTTTGGATTCAAATTGTGTGAAAGGAAGTTATTTCTTCCTTGTTCAAATTAAAGTACGAAAAAGCTAAGTAAATCCTTTCCATAGTTAAAAAATACATGTAAAACCAACATGAGGGCATATAATCAGGGCCGTAACTTAATCTGATCAACAAAACAGAATGAATGAATTCATATGATGAATGGCTGTTGCTGTATGGCTGGCCGAGATCNTGCGTGGTGGGATGTTTGGTGTGTGAGGTGTGTTGGCGGGATGGGGAGTGTTGTTTGGTAAGTTCGTGGCGGGGGGGGGTGTGGGTGGGTTGCTGTGGGATATAGATATTCACTTGTTTTGGCGGTGAGGGAAGGTTTGTTTCCCGTTTCCCCGTTTCATGAGACCGGATCGAGCTCACCAAGGTGGTCTTCCAATCTGCCTCTAACAGCTCAAACACACAAACACACACACGCATGCAACAAATGCTTAAAAACGTGGATTGGCTCTTCTCATTTAATTTATGTCACTGAATCCCCGATATTGCCTCCCTCTGGAATAAAAAAATTATCATCATTATTTACTATCAATCATGGATGATGCGCATCTTTAATGTTAGGATCGAAAACTCTGACCATAAAACCCATTTCACAACGAACTCTGCAAAACACAAAAAAGCCGAAGAGGAAGTTTTGGATTCAAATTGTGTGAAAGGAAGTTATTTCTTCCTTGTTCAAATTAAAGTACGAAAAAGCTAAGTAAATCCTTTCCATAGTTAAAAAATACATGAGGGCATATAATCAGGGCCGTAACTTAATCTGATCAACAGAACAGAATGAATGAATTCATATGATGAATGGCTGTTGCTGTATGGCTGGCCGAGATCAACAACTGGCAGTGAAAGAGAACGAATTAAAAATTAGATCGCTAATCAAAATTGGCTCTGTCTCTGTCTCTAAATAAAAATTTGTTTTCTTCCCTATTTTGTGTCTCATTTAAGTTATCTGCACAGAGTTATCATTTGCCGCCAAAAAAACGAGTACCTTATCATCACAACTTATTATTTATCTTGGCGGCAAATGATCACTACAGCTAACCGACACCAAATAGGAATTATTTAACACCCCTGAAGTCACCATAAATACAATAGAAAAAAACCCCAGACATTTCAAAGGGGAATCAATCTTGAATTACGTAACTGCAATATAACAGAAAAGAATGAGTTTCCTGATCTATATCGCATTTTCGACCCGTACCTTCGTACCCTGCAATGGCTATGTGTAAGTTGAACAGCGTACGAACTACAAGGTCAAATTTATCCGAACAAAATTACTGAATTACTTTTGCTTCTTCTAAAACGATGTTTTCCTGCTGTTAAAAATTAAAGCCGTACCATCGAATAGGATCACTTTGTAAGTAAGTAGTGGTATCATTATGCAATCATTTCATACCATAAATTGCCTGAATTGTTTGTTCACAACTTACCCTTTTCACTGATCAAGGCGCCATTACTTCCTAACTCCATGCTCCTCCTGTAGCCTAACAGGCTTGAACACCACGTTATGAAGTAATGGTACGAGTAATAAATAAGATAAAGTAACTCGAACAAGGTTCTTATAATAATTAGAGAGGACAGGAATCCAATAATTATTAGAAATCCACTGGCCATCTGATTTGTAGTAAGGATTGTTGTGGTAGCCATTGCAAATGTCGTAACGTACTGCACCTGAATTCTGAAAAAAGTTCCAACTGATTCCACAAGCAAATGGCTCATTAAAATTACTATCACAACTCGACTGACTGTTCTCTGTTAGTTGTTTTTCTTCTTTCTTTTTCTCTTTGTGATAAACAGGCGGATCCTTACTAATATCTATACGTACATAATATCGATCTGCAGTCCAATTTTTATCAGAATCACTCGTAAATAAGTGGTAAAAATTAGTCCTGTGATGCACCAAAATGTCTGCAGCCTGCACAGTCGACATATCTTATGATATGGACATTAAACTGATAAATAAACAGCGTTGAAAAAACATCCAAACTTTCTTTTTTCTTGTATTGCTTGTCAAAATTGTAAATGTTAGTGAAATACAAGGTACTGTTATTTATGCATTCGATCATCATCAATAGGATGGATTAAAATAAGGAAAGGTTGTTCCGTTAAATACTCAGACAACCGAATAACGTCACTATTTGATCAGGTTGGTGAGTCTCTTCATTCAACGCAATTATTGACACTTTTACCTTTTAACAGGAAGAGAGAGAGAGAGAGAGAGAGAGAGAGAGAGAGAGAGAGAGAGAGAGAGAGAGAGAGAGAGAGAGAGAGAGAGAGAGAGAGAGAGGGAGAGAGAGAGAGAGAGAGAGAGAGA
>RDPX01000672.1:0-26526 GCA_003991215.1 Morbakka virulenta | reverse complement strand
GAAGAGGGCTGATTCAGCTAGAACTTGCTTACAAAACCACCACAATAGGCATGGAGAAGTACTTGGACACTACTGATGACTGGATGTTACAGCTCGTTTTTAACCATGAAAATGGAAAAAGACTTCATTCAATTTGTAAAGAAGCTAGGAAATTTGCTAATGATTTCGATATTGATATTCAACAGCCTATAGAGGAGAACACACCAGCCACGAAGGCTGCAAAATCTATCAAACAAAAGGCAAAGAAAATCGGAAACCAACAACTTGCTGATAAATGGAGCCAGAAGGCTTTGCATGGCCAGTATGTTCTTCGGAGTCGCAATGCTGATGTTGATCAAAATGCTACCCATCAGTGGCTCCGAAGTTCAAGTCTGAAAGCAGAGACGGAAGGCTTCATTATTGCAGCCCAAGATCAAAGCCTTTTCACCAGGAACTACCAGGCAAACATACTACACAATGGTGCAGACCCTAAGTGTAGATTTTGTGACCAATTCGTTGAGACTATAGACCACCTGATCTCTGGATGCCCCATACTGGCCCCTAGCGAGTATGTGAATCGACATGATCGAGTAGGGCAATACCTACACTGGGGAATATGTCAGCATTACCAGATACCTGTACATCAAAATTGGTATGAACATAAGCCTTCGCCAGTCGTTAACTCTGAGGACGTCACTATTCTATGGGACTTCTCGATTAACACTGACAGGACAATCCAAGCCAACAGACCTGACATTGTAATTAAGGATCACAAATTGAAAACCTGCACTCTTATAGATATGAGTATTCCTTCTGACAGAAACATTGCTATTAAAGAATTTGAGAAGATAAGCAAATATAAGGACCTGGAAATCGAAATTCAGAGAATGTGGAAGATGAAAACTACAACAGTGCCAGTTATAGTGGGTGCACTTGGGATGATTAAAAAAGACACTCAGAACTTTTTAGACAAAATACCCGGAAATCTCAAACTTCAAGAAATTCAAAAAATCGTGATAACGAGCACAGCCCATATTTTACGTAAAACTCTTTCAATGTAAATACTTATGTTAAAAGTCTCTCAAACAGGTCATATGTTTATTTTTTATACAAACTTTGCAATAATCCTCTATTTTTGATGTTCGTAAAAACTCTCAAAACCTTTGTTTGCCCTAGGTCACTGGGTGTGGCCCGGTGAACAACTGTATCAAACCGTATTAAAAATAAAAATGTACATAATAATAATAACATCCAATACTCTGCTATTTAGGAGAAGATCCGGAAAGAATACAAAAGAAGAGAGAGAATGGTACTGAAAAGCGAACTCAATGCTGCCAATCAAATTCGAAGCTATTAACAGCCTGTAGTGGCGTACAGCTTTAACATCACCAAGTGGAAACTGAGCGAGCTCAAAAAACTAGACACCAAGACCAGGAAGATGCTGACCATGGAAAAGATGCACCACCCAAAAGCAGATGTCGACAAACTATACCTACCAAGACGAGAAGGAGGAAGAGGCCTGGTCCAGATCTAACTGACCTTCAAAACTACCACCATAGGCCTAGACAGATACCTAACATCAACAGAAGATCGACTCCTCCAACTAGTGAAACATAACGAAGACAGAAAAAAGCTCTACTCGATCAAGAAAGAAGCAGCAAAATTTAAGCAGGAGCTAAATGTCCCAGAAATACCACCGACAGAGAATAAAACAACAACAAAATAAGCCTGCAGGGTCAAACAGGAAGCAAAACACCACGGTCATCGACCAATGCAGAAGTGCTAGGAAGAAAAGGCAATGCATGGAAAGTACCCTAATAGAATCAAAGAAGCAGACGTAGACCAAGACAAGACCAACATGTGGTTTAAATCCATCGGACTAAAAGCTGAGGCTGAAGGCCTGATCATCGCTGTACAAGACCAATGTTTGGCCACAAGATCCTACCACTATCGCATCATCAAGGATGGAACAGACCCACAGTGTAGGATCTGTGGAAAATATGAGGATACCATTGAACACATCATTTCGGGCTGCCCAGTGCTAGAAAAGATTGAGTACATCGAGTACATCATCAGCCAAACACAGTCACAGAGAAGGACGAGACCACAATCATATGGGACATGCCCATACAGACTGACAGAGAGATCAAAGCAAATGGGCCAGATATCGTCATCAAGAACAAGACAAACAAAGAATGCATCCTAAAAAGACATGGTCATACCTTCTGAACGGAATACCTCTGTCAAAGTAAGAGAAAAGCTGTCAAAATACAAAGACCTAGAGATTAAAATCAACAAGATGTGGAGCACAAAGACCACAACATCACCAATGGTCATTGGAGCTTTGGGACTTGTGAAGAAGGGATTGAAAAATACACCGATAAAATCCCTGGTAAAATCAACTTCCAAGAAATCCAGAAGATAGCCCTCCTTGGAACAGCACACATACTACGGGGAGTACTATCAATAAAGTAAAAAGCAACAGCTACCCTCCAGCACCTTAGGGCCATTGTTTGGACCCGGCTCTAAAGGACGTAATAAACTACGCAGAAAGTAAAATACATAATACTACTACTACTACTACTACTACTACTACTACTACTACTACTACTAATAATAATAATAATAATAATAATAATAAATAAAAGTGCTCTGGTGTTGAAAAGAGGAAAAGTGATTAAAAGTGAGGGCTTAAGATTGATGGTAACAAAAAAGAAGTTGACCAGAATGGTTACAAATACCTTGGTATTATTGAGTCGGATACGATTAAGAAGGATATAGTTAAAGAATCTTTCAAGAAGGAGTAATTAAGGAGGGTTAGACTAATTTTGAAATCAAATTTGCACGGTCGAAATAAGGTAACAGCAATCAACACCTGGGCTGTATCACTAATGCGATACGGTGCATGAATCATTAATTGGAAGAAAAACCAACTAGAAAAGGTTGATAGGAGGACAAGAAAATTAATAACCATGCACAAAAGCTTAAATACAAAGAGTGACGTTGCAAGGTTGTATGTAAAGCGGAAAGAAGGTGGAAGAGGACTGATCAGTGTTGAGAAATTCGTAAGAGATGAAGAAAAAAATTTAGCATGGTGCGTTTTAAATAGTAGAGAGGTGATGCTGCAGATGGTTAAAAATCAAGGTCTTTTAAAAACAGAAGAATGTGAGGACCCAGAAGCTCTTAAAAGACAGGGAAAGGTTGAAATGATAAGAGAGTGGAAGGAGAAAAGATTACATGGACAATTCTTAGAAGACAACGGAGCCGTTGATTGGGACAAGACTTGCGGGTGGTTGAATAAGGGAGACTTGAAAAGTACCACTGAGGCGGTGATTTGTAGTGCTCAGGAGCAATCACTGAGAACGAACTTTTTGAAATACCATATTAAAAAACAGCAGTCATCTTTATGCGGGATGTGTTTCGAGAGGGGTGAGAGTCTCAGCCATATCGTAAGTGAGTGTTACAAGTTAGCACAGAAAGAATATAAAAGGCGTCATGATAATATGGCAAGATATGTCCATTGGGCAATGTGTCGTACGGCAGGTTTAGAAGGGGCGAACGAGTAGTACAACCATAAGCCAGATGGTTGTAGCGAAAATGAAGAACACAAATTGTTATGGGACATGACGATACAATGCGACCAACACGTCGAAGCTAGAAAGCCTGATATTGTGATGATAAATTAAAGAACAAAAGAAGCTAAAATAATAGATATCGCCATTTCTTGGGACAAAACGGTAAGCGTGAAGGAAACGGAAAAGATTGAGAAATACCAGCCATTGAAGGATGAAATTGCACGGTTATGAAAGCTAAAGAAGGTTAAAATGATTCCTATTGTTATAGGTGCGTTGGGAATGGTTAGTAAGAAGCTAGAATCACATTTGAAGGATTGCGATGAAAACATCAGAATGGAAGTTGTACAAAAAACATCATTGTTAGGATCACCACGTATCCTAAGAAAGGTACTGTCTTTGTAAAACACTGGAAAAGTAAACGTGAAACCTCGGGTGACATATTGCTGCCTGCTTTCAAGTTAATTTACCGACGTCAAGAACTAAAGTCGAAAAGTGAAACATTGAACATAATAAAAAAAAGTAAAAATAATGATAACAATAATAATAATAATAATTTGTCCTGGGTATTGACATTAAACTGCATCCGGTTCTGGAGTTTCGACGTAGGAGAATGAGGTTATGAGGCTCGTCGAGTGAATGGTGTCTTGATATTCTTTAATACCAACAATATTACTGAAACCAATAATTTGATTGTTGCATGTTCAGTATGGGTATCAAAACAGCTAGGTCTCAGAAAGATCTGGAAAGATAGAAGATCCAAACGGGAACCGTGGTGGAAACGGCGAATCGAAAGCGCTATTAAGCATCTCAATACGTGGATTAACTTTCTTGCAAGGTATAAGAATGGTGAGGTGAAAATATCTATACTATGTTTAGGATTAAAGCAAAAGGACTTGGTACAGTGATTGAAGAACTCAAACAGCGAGTATTAGCAAAAGTGGCCAAGTTGAAGAAGTATAATGAGTGAATAGAACAGTTTCGATAGAATAGGTTGTTTAATTCCGATCAGAAAAAGCTACATTTGCAGAACTTAATGGTAGTAATTTTGGAAGTAGTGAAATACCAGATGCAGCAGAAAGTCAAGCCTTTTGGAGTGACATATGGAGTAAAGAAAAAGATCATTACAAGGATACAGAATGGCTACAAAGATTGAAGGAGGAGAGTAACTACCCAAAACAAAATAAACTAGTAATTACAACAGAAATGATCTCAAAGCAAGCTAGAAAAATTCCTAATTGAAAGGCAATTGTATCAAATAGCTAACTTTATGAAAATGCATAATAATAATAATACTAATAATAGATAGTAATGGTGATAAAGTGGAAGGTATGGATGCGAATAGACTAGGTAATCAAAGGAGATATATAATTCGCGAAAAGAAATTAACAGAAGTTGAAATTTAAGGAAAGAGTAAAAGACGATACAAGAGAGAATTTAGTAGAAGATCTGGGAAATGAGTTACAAGAAAAAGATGGTGATGTTTTGACAATTGATGAAAATATTGATGTGCATGGTAAGTTAAATTTGTTAGAGGAGGAACAGCAAGAACCTGTTGGACCTGTACCAGCTATTGAAGTAGATGAAGAAGAGCTGGCAAATAGGAAGATAGACATTTTAGAAGAGTTTTCAGTAGTTCAGCATACTAAAATCGAGGATAGAGAATCATTACCTAAAATCACACACCCTCACAAATTCAAAAATATCTTTAATTTAGGAATCAAAGCCTTAGAAATAATTTGCAATGAAATTAATCCAAACTTGACTGAATTCAACTCAAAAAGTTCTAGAGGCAGAACAAAATCTTTGAAACGGATGCTAAAAAGTTTTATCGTGAAATCGGGAAAGAGACAATAACTGTAGAGGATGTGCCGTCGGAAGATGAGGTTCGTGAATTTTGGAATAAGATCTGGGGTAATGAGAAGGGTTTTAATGAAAATGCGGAATGGTTGCAAAAGTTGGAACTACTACCTCCAGGCCACCCTTGGGCAAGGTGTAGTACCTGGAACGTTGAAAAAAAATTGATAGCGCTACACACGACTGGATCCTTACGTCTTTAGAATTATTTAAGGTAGCACCCAAAGTTATTGGTTTTCTGAAACACAATATGAAAAATTGGAAGACACGTTTAACTCTTACGCATGAGAATGGCACATTGACTAGTGATAGCATCAATATTAACAAAAAGAATAAAAAAGGTTCGCATTCTCTTGTTAAGGATGCGAAACTGTTTGCGCGAGTGCTAGACCTTGATTTGAAAATTGAGGTAGAAGGGGAATTGAAGAATACTGAGGTTGGCCAAAAATTGAAAAGATTAGCAAAAGAAAAGGGAAATAAGGTTATCGACAATGCCTGCAAGTCAAAACCATTGCATAGCCAATACGCAATTCGAGGCCAGAAAGTTGATGTTGATTTAGAAGACACCCATCAGTGGTTGAGAAGTGCTGGTCTGAAGGCAGAGACGGAAGGGCTTATTATCGCTGTTCAAGATCAAGCACTCTTTACGAGGAATTATCAGGCGAATGTGATTCATAATGGTGCAGACGAGAAGTGTAGCTTCTGTAACCAAAGTACTGAAACCATTGACCATCTCAATTCAGGCTGTTCCATCCTTGAGCCAAATGAGTATACCAACAGACACAATCGTGCCGGTCAATATATACAATATATAAAATCTGTAACCACTATAACATTGAAACAGCGGACAAGTGGTATGAGTATAAACCTTTACCTGTTCTTGATAAGCCAAACGTGACTATTCTGTGGGACTTTCCGATAAGAACTGACAGAACCATACAAGTTAATAAGCCGAACATTGTTATCAAGGACCAGCTGAGTAAGACGTGTATAATGATTGATATGAGTATAATATATGACAACAACGTATCAGTAAAAGAATTTGAAAAGCTCAGCAAATGTAAAGACCTTGAAATTGAAGTGTCGAGGATGCGGAAAGTGAAAACAAAAACAATTCCGGTCATAGTGGGGGCACTTGGCATGGTTAAAAAGGGAACGCAGAAATATGTAAACGATATCCCAGAAAAATTATCACTCACCGAAATACAAAAAATAGTGTTAAATAGTACTGCCCATATCCTTAGAAGAACTCTTTCTTCTTACAGAAAGAAGGAGAAACGTCAAGAAAGAATACATGCGCGAACGACTTGGCACCCTAGATTATAGGCAATAACCCGGTGCTATAAAGTTCTCAAACAAAAGTACTTGTTTAAGAAAAATAGCTAAAATAATAATAATAATAATAATAATAATAATAATAATAATAATAATTTGTCCTGTGTATATTGACATTAAACTGCATCCGGTGGTGGAGTTTCGACGTGGGGGAATGAGGTTACCCTTTGCCACAGCTACCTCTAGGTCACCCTTGGGTAAGGTGTAGCACCTGTTAGCCTACCCCGAAACCTTGAAGTACCGGGTTGGCATCCGGCGGGGGTTAGTCTGTCTCGTGGCTAGGGGGGACTCTTTAGCCCTGACCGGCAACCCCTAGTGATGGTGTCACAATATAAAATACCGGTGGAAGTGTAACCTAAAACTCACTAACCTCGAAAGAGTGCAATATGGATTATCAAAGTTAGGCAAACAACGCCGTGAATGAGACTGGAACACTGGGAAAGTTTCTCACCGGGCAGGTGTTTCATGGCCCAGCAGCATGAACCCGGTCGTCATCAAAATGCTGCTAGGAGGATCAGAGGAAAGTGATCACAGGATAAAAACAGGATTGTTATGGAGTGTTGTTATAGCAGTGAGCCAAGCCGTAATGGCTACAGGAAAAGAATACAGAGTGTGTTGTTGAGTAGAGATATGTTCCCAGTTATTGAACAAAGATTAGCAGATCAGAAGAATCAAATCACAAAGAAGAAGAGTTTATCAAATCTCGAGCTTGAAGAAATAAAACGATAGATTGAGGATGCATAGTATGGACAAGTGGAAATGGGAGTATAATTAAGGACGTTGTTGATCTGGTGTGAAACGTTGATCATAGGTTTACTGATAGGATTGGTTATTTCTCATTTTATGAGGAAGTAAAAGATGAAGAGAGGATTTTGCTTGAACAATTAAATGAGACAGATAAGAAGGAAAGAAAAAGATTACCATCACTGAGATTCGTTGAAAAAGGAAGGCTGTATGCAGCAGTGAAAAAGTTGGACAGTGTAATAAGCAAGATTAAGTTAAACAACATTACTGAGACTACTGATCTGATATGTTGTGGAGCCGTAATGGTGACAAAAATGCTTGGAAATAAAAGCAAAAATAAAGAGACAAGAAAAGAACCATGGTGGAAACGTAGGCTTGAAAGGCAAGTTTTGTTAAACTTGTGATGTCAATCTTCCATTGTTCCGCATTATATTTAGAAGTAGAGTTTATCCCGTTCCGCAGTTCATACACTAAAATAGTTTTGTTTGTTCTTTCATTCCGTTCATGTTGATTTCACGATGGGGGCACGCTGTGTTGTTTTCTCTTGAGTTTATTCTCTACTGCGCGCAAAGGAGACTTACTGCTATCAGGTTATGGCCCCAGATACAGGAGATGTATTTTACTCTGTAAATTAACTGTTACATAGCCGAATCCTTGAGTTGAGTTACTCTGAATGGCAATTGTTTTGATCTGAAGGAAAGAAAATGGCTTTCTCTTCTGAAGATCATTTTGGAGCGTTTAAATTCGCTAAGCTTAATGGAACCAATCATAGAACATGGTCATTTAGCATGAAACTGTATTTGGAGAGCTTAGATCTTTATGAATTTGCAGATGGAACAGCTGAACCGCCTGAAATTACGGCCACAGCATCTGTCACGAAAAGTTTCAAAACACGTGCTAAGAAAGCGTGGACTTACATTTGTTTAGCAATCGAACCTGAACATCAGATCCATGTCCGAGATACAACAACAGCTAAGGAAGCATGGGGTGCTCTGAAAGGTCAGTTTGCTAGGGAGTCAATCCTACAGAAAGTTCGCTTGAGGCAATATTTTTTTGCACTCTTCGAGGGACAGACACCAGCTTGGATGACAAAGGGCCTTACTGATCTGTTACAGAAAGACAAATCAAAGCGAATAATGCAAGTAACTGCCGTCCCATCACATGCTTTCCTCTTTGTTGGAAGTTACTAACAGATTGCTATCTAATGAAACTTACAAGTTTTTATAAAAAGAAACCAGCTTCTGCCTGAGGAACAAAATGGATGCAAAAGGAAAAGCAGAGGAACAGCAGATCAGTTGTACATAGACAGGATGACACTTAGAGAGGTTAGAATAAGGAAAAAGAACTTGGCAATGGGATGGATTGACTTTAGGAAAACAATTGACATGATGCCACATTTCTGGATTTTAGAGTGCTTGCATATCATAGGAATAGACAGTACTTTAGTAGATTTCCTAGAAAAGACAATGAAAGGTTGGAGTCACTTACTTTACATGGACGATCTTAAATTGCATAGAAAAAGTGAAAAAGAGCTTGATTCACTTATACAGACAGTCAGATTGTTTAGCAAGGTCATTGGCATGGAATTTCGTATCGAAAAGTGTTCAATATTGGTAATGAAGAGAGGGAAAAGGAGCAAATCAGATGGAACCAAAATGTCAGATGATACAATTAACAATCACTGAAAGAAGAGGAAGGATACAAGTATGTAGGTAGATAGGTATAGATATAGATATATAGTAAAAGCCAAAATTGATAAGACTCAAAAAGATAGTAAATGTAGGATGTGTGGTAAAGCAGATGAAAGCATCAATCATATCTTAAGTGAATGAAGTAAAATGGCACAAAAGGAATATAAACGCAGGCATGATTGGATAGGAAAAAAGATACATTGGGAAGCATGCAGGAAATATGGTCTTGAAACAAAGGGAAAATGATATGAACATGAACCGCAAGTTGTATGCGAAAACGAAGGATATAAGGTCTTGTGAAACTTTCAATACAAACAGACCATGTTGTTGAAGCAAGAAGACCCAAAATGATTATAGTGGACAAGAAAAATAACAAATGTCAGATTATAGACTTTGCTGGTCCATACGATACCAAAATTGATGAAAAGAAAGAGAAAAAATATGGAAATACCAAGACGTAGCAAGGAAACTGAAAAAACTGTGGAACAAAAAAGTAAAAATAGTCCCAGCTATAATTAGAGCGCTAGAAAGAACATCTAAAGCATTGACAAAAAGACTGAAGGAGGCTGGGATAGGTACCAGAATTGTAGAATTACAAACCAATGTGTTGCTACACTCTGCCAGAACCTTCCGATGAGTGCTGGATGTTTGAGAATACTTGTTGTCATCAAAACTCCACTAATCAATTTTAATCAACAACAACCACCACAACAACAACATTATTTGAAATCAGTGTGTAACAGAGATGATGATGATGATAATAATGATAATAATAATGATGATAATAATAATAAATAAATAAATAATAATAATATTAATAATAATAATAATAAATAATAATAATTACACTCTGTAGTGAAAGAATAAGATAAATTCTCGCGCTAGTTAGGTATTGAAAACGACAACATGGAACATGAAACACCAACAGTAGCCGCAAAGCGTAGAAAACAATAAGCTAAGAAAATTGGACAAGATAAACTCGAATCTAGGTGCCATGAAAAAGCTCTCCAAGGACAGTTCGCAGCTCGAAGCAAACAAGCCGATGTAGATGAAACCGCAACCCATCAGTGGCCGAGAAGTTCCGGACCTGAAGGAGAAACAGAGGGATTTATTCTTGCAGCCCAAGATCAAATTTATTCACCAGAAATTATCAAACTAACATCTTGCATAATGGTGCTGACCCAAAGTGCAGGTTTTGTGAAGACAAGGCTGTCACGATTGATCACCTTGTGTCTGGTTGTTCAATATTAACACCGAATGAGTACAAAAATCGCCACGACAGAGTAGGCCAATATCTGCATTGGAGGATTTGTAAGCACTTCTATTCAAACGCAAGCTAACTAGTATGAACATCATCCAGAATCAGTTACTGAAGGTGAAAATGTTACCATCACGTGGGACTTACCAATTCACACAGATCGTACCATACAGGCAAGTTGTGCAGATATCATCATCAAAGACAAAACGAACAACACCTATATCTTTATTGACATGAGTGTCCCTTCAGATAGAAACGTCTCAGCGAAAGTATTTGAAAAGCTTTCGAAATATAAAGACCTGGAAATAGAAGGAGAAAAGAGGTTGCACCTCAAAACAAAAACTTTGCCTGTCGTTATAGGAGCACTTGGCCTTACAAAGAAAGGTAGTGATAAGTTTCTGGAACAAATACCAGGAAACTCTAGACTAAAAGAAGTCCAAAAATTGTATTAAACAGCACAGTGCATGTTCTTAGAAGAGCCCTGTCGATCTAAATCATTTCCCTTTTTACACTTTAGTCGTTTTATGCCATATGTAAAAATGTAATTCTGTCCTCTTATTGTTTGTAATATATCCATATGTATTCTCGTCTCCTTGCTGTTTGTAATATTCTCATGAATGTAAAATAAAACGTTCTTATATAGCCTAAACTTTTATATACTTTTGTTTCGTTATTGTTAGTCTTAAGGTTTGTATTATTTGTAACTGTCTCATATATTGTTCATCAATCGTCATTGTTCAACGTGGATATTTTTGTTGAAATGTATTACCTCAAACTTTAATCACCCTAGATCGTTGGTAGCGACTCGTGTTTGATTTTAATAACACTAATAACTTACTCCATCGAGAGGATGAAAATTTGGTGACCAGAATAGAGGAAATGTGAGTAGAAGCAGTGGCTTGCTAGAGTAAAAGTGAATAATCAGTCTTAGGGTATGTGCCAAGACCTTTAGATACCAGCATCTTTTTGTTCCTTCATTCAATTAGGCGAAGAGGTATTTGAGCAGCAGTAATAAAGAGTATACTGACTGGAGTGACTGAGACAACTTAAATAAAGAAAATCAAAGAAAGAATATGGATACTCCTAATGTTTAGTTTCAACACATTAATAGGAGAAAGAAACACAAAGGACCAAGACGTAACACCGTTTGAGATTGTTTAGAAAAGAGTGCAGTGCTAAACACTCCTGACCTTGCCAAATAAATATTTGAGTATTATACAAAGTGTGCTTTGGAAAGAGGATTGATCCTCTCAGAAGTACGCCATATTACGTTCTATTTGACTTCTCTTATTCATCTTCAAAGTTGTTCATTTGCATGAATTTTATTCAACTTTATCCATTTGCATATACGTTTTTAGCCTCTTGCTTGTAAAGACGTTCAGAAAGACATCCTAATGTATATAAAACTATATACATATACATATTGACCGATAATGAATAAAGTCATGTATATATATATTTATATAGATATAAAGTCGGTCAATTAGCAAATTGACTATCCAATATAAAAAATGACTGAGAGACTGGTTACTATCTGAATTGACTGGTCAATTGCCACATTTTGGCAAACTTAGTCATTTCGCACATTGACTCCATTTTGTTGTTTGTGAATTTTCTCAAGCAAACCTTTTCCCAACAAGGAACATGATAAATCTTTGTGTTATAAGAGGAGGAAGTCTAGAATAAGAGTATAATATAGTCAGATGTGAATCATTGCGCCCAAATTTTGGAATGATAACCTCCGTTTCCTGGGACACCACTGATGTTTAGCAAGGATCCCTTGTTAGGGATGAATTGCTAACGGACGGAAGGTTGCTTTAAACTTCTTTGTTTCGTACCAATGGAGTAGGTTGCATCTTTACCAACATTTTTAATAGCGCCGAAAATATTTCAGAAACAGTTTCGACCTCGGCTCTCATGGCGCACATGAACCAGCACAGTCTCACCTAACTCATATGGCTTAAACCGTTTTGCTGTGGCTAACATTCTTTTGGCCTTGGTTCATTTATTTTGAAATTGAAAAATTTCTTTTAAAATCAGTTGATTCTTTGTTCTTGCACAATTAGAAGATAACCATATAATTTTCTTGCAGAAAGCAAGGCGCAGCATCATGGCAACACGTATCAGAAATAGGACACTATACTGAGCCTTCATATTCCGAGTCGCATATACTGTATTCATTTCGAATAATGATATCGAAAGCTTCACTTGACTCTCCAATTAAATGAACTTTATAATTTTTATAAGCACTGCTTTCTTTTTCTTCCTCCTCTTCAATATTTCCAGCTCCAGATGGTTCAGGCAAACCCCCCTCTCTCACTATCCAGTTGCTGCAACACTGTATTTGGGAGCTCATTGACAATGACTTCTTAGTACCTGTTCTGACCAAACATACCTTTGAATAGCAGTCTGCCGATAAAAGTGACTGCTCTTCTGTGAATATTAAAATCGGAGACATTCGGTCCAATTACTGATTTTGTTTTTGCCTAAATAGTAGGCTGATATCTTCCACGTCCTTGATTGCTCCTTCCACGGATCCCTGTAATTGAAATTGGTGTGGCTTTCGATGCACTAGCTTACATTCTGGCCACATTTGTAATACTTTTTTAACCACAGTGTTACAAAACTCCTTACTGTTATCGGATTCTATTATGTTGGGCGAACTCAACAACAATTTGTTAACAACAATGTACGCTATCTCCTCCACTCTTTGTTTCTTGGGGCGGCGTAAGGGTGAATTATGTGCGGTGATTTTGATACACAATTTTCCATTTGTAGTACTTATCTGGTTTGCTGTTTATACTAATAAGGTCTACCTGGAATCTTGAGCTCATTGTGTTCAATAAAATTGGCTTTACCGATAGAGAATTCCATACTTTTCTATTTTCAAAGCACATGGTTCGCACATATCGACGTATAGCTGTACTTACCTTATTTAGTAATATGTGAAAACGAGGCCTTGATTTTGTTATTAATTATACCACGTGCTCCGTGTACGTATGATATCAAATTTTCTGTCAGCTGTTACCTAAAAGTAGTATCATTGATTTTGTATCAAAAATCCCTCGTCGATCTGTAAGTCTGTTATCATAAGATCTTTCCTAAAGGTATTGTCTCTTGAAAGTTCGCTTAAGGAATAAACAATCCAGCTGTATCGCTCTTTTGAGAGATAACAAGCGTTTCTTCCGTTTTTCTTTCTTGTTTATCAGAGTTTCGCATTAAATGCCTCACGAAACTCTTTTATAGACTTACACATGATTTTAATTAATTAAGTATTACTATATTATAACAACAAATCACTATGTACATATTAAGCAATTTATCTCTTTTTTGTGAAATGATTGTAACTTAGGCCAATGTGTACATTGACAGATGATCATTGCAGTCAATGTGCGAAATGACTGAAGGTTGCAACAATGTGGATGCTGGAGGTCTCTTGTGTCCATGCACTTAATCGTGCCATGCTTTGATTGCTATCACATGGGTTGCACCTGATTGATTACAATGTCATTGTACCCCCCTGACATCTGTATAACAGTCATAACTTTATTTGAAGTTTGTTAGTTGTGAATTTTTTGCGTTTTACTGAAGATACCAGAATTCAGTCTCATATTAGAGTCGTGTACAATAATCATGGATTTATCATTGCGTATAATCTGACTGCTGCGGCGGGCACAACAGTGGAGATTGACCAGTCAATAATTAATAAATCTTGCCGACATTTCGCTTATTAACTAGTTAATTTGCAAATTGACTAACTTTGGACTTTACAGTAACATATCTATTTATGTAAACATAATATTTTATAACCCCATTATTCAATAAATTTATGGCTTACTAAGAGATGGTGTGCTTTAGCAGAATTATAATCAAAATGTTGTTAGATATTTCAGTTTTTGTCACCATTCAAAAATTATCTAAATACTTCGTTGAGATGACCTTCAAACATAAATAGAAGCCGCATATTTAAATAGACCAACTGAAATGGAAAATAACTTGAAGCTTAAAACTGCTACCTTGTATAGTTCACGGCTGTATTTGTAAATATTTACAATTTGATATTCAATTTAAATAACACCAGTAACAGGTTTGTTTACGCATTCTATATAAAGATATAAATAAATCCATGTAATACAATAGTATTGTGATTCATGTTATACAAACCACAAATGTTAATTATTGCAACGACGTTTCAGAAATTTCACCTGCACAACACCAGGAACATAATTAAATGACGAAGATTCTTTTCTCAATCTTTAATTACGGACAAGATGAATATCCTAAGCATTTCAACGGTCATCTTATTCGTCATATTTGTAGTTTCAGCACTGTTTAGATCTGATAATGTGAAGATTGGTTCATTTCATAAAGAGAATGTTCAAACGGTTAATGCAGAAACATTAGCAATCAGAAGTGATTTTGATGAATATCTTTGTACAAAGGCTTGCTTATCTAACAGCCAGTGTACTGGTTTTTTTTACCTTAAAAAATCTGTACCTAAACAAGCAAACTGTGAACTTTTAAAACTGGTATCATCATTATCAAAAACAGCGACGTGTTTGTACGTTTATTAGTTCTGGTTTTGTTATTTGCCTTTAATATTTGTGTCATATGCGAAATTTGGCTTAGTTCAATCCACAGGTCTTACTATGAAAATCCTGTAATGAAATTACTTGCTGGTACAAACTCAGTTTGATGCATGAATTTTGACTCGTTCCTCTCAATACACTCATCCTTACGAATTCTTTCCTCCTCTTTGTAATAACTGTTTCTACGAATGGAAGTTCAATCTTTGGACATTGTTGTGAAAGGCTAAGTAAGTAATTACACGCTAACCTTAAAGAATAAAAGCTTCAAAGATCAGACTATCTTTATCCTTTTCTTCGTTTGTTACAACTAAATTTGTTTACAAAAAGTTCGGTTTACATGTTCACAATTTAATGGAGCGTGCGTTTTGAAAGAGCAATTACAATTCAACAAGGGCGCCATAAAAGGAAGAGGCAAAAATGTGAATCATTAATCATAGTATGCAGCTAGAGGGTGTAAAAAGGTAATACTTAAGTACCTTTTTAGCTTAGCAACAGGCATCAAGCAGCTATTGAGCCATGCGTATTGTACAGGTGCAAGTATACATAAGGCACGAAGGGAGCAAGTCTGTTGAAAAAACTAAATCATGCCAGCTTAATTTGACACAAATGTTGTGTAAAAGAGTGTCTTAAGTACCATAACTCTTATTAGATTCAGTTCTGTTCATTTTACTTCACACAACGACATAATCTTCTACCATTCCAATTAAATTTTGTGCAACCAAATTTTCTTTCCGGATTATATGTACCATAGCACGAATTATATTCTGCAAAATACGTCGGCTGATCCATGACCGAGTACAATGGATTTTCAACGGGAGTGCAATGTGCTCCAAAGTAGTGAAACATCCATTGCGTGTAAACAAATTGGAAATCTGTACTGCATTTCTTCTCTATATTTGAGCAAACGTCTTGACATGGTTTGCCCTTACTTCCCAGAATATATTCTTTGATGTTAACTGCGTAAGAAAGGAAAGGAGAAAGACACCAATTCTTTTTAAAACCCAAAATATACCAGCTCAAATTTACGTCAATATGGTGTAAATTTGACGTAAATAGTTTCTTTGCCTTAGTTATGTTACTTTGCCTACGTACCTCCCCGTATTTTTATTACTTTTTCTTGCATAATGTTTAATATGGTTTTATTGTTATTAATCTAACATTCTAGTTGTTTCTAGTTAACCCTTTGTTTTACTTTTTCTCTTTACTCGTTGTTAGTTATATTATTTTTAATTACTTGTAATTTTTAAATTCTTTTTCTGTACTAAACGAGATGCTTAAAGGCATCATGTGTAGAGGCCTACAAGGAATAAGGAATTAAAGATGAAAGGAATGAATCTCTTCAATTACACTGCTCTACAAATTTAAAAAAATTTTTTTACCTCTTGAACGGCAGATACATTTTCTGGGCAATTTTGATGCGCTGATTCCGAAAATGCGTGTAAAAAACAATTTTACCGTTTATTATTTATGTTGTGGTGATGTGGCTTTTTTCGTGAGGAAGGCTAATATTGTGTATAGTCCTGTGATCATGCTTTCCCATCCACTAGCTTGAGGACTGTCATATGTGTCTGTGCAAACTGCTTTCAGCATTATTCCTAACTATTAACTATATTTTCGAAAACAAATGAATCTTTCCTCAAAATTATATTATAAAAACAAGCAAAATTCACAAGAAAAGACAGCAAAAATTTGCAAGTATTCAACTGTTATGAAGGCATAAATAGCCTTCATAACAGTTGAATAAGTACTCTAGTCGCCTTTGTGTACAACACATCAATAGAACTAAACGAATCAATCATGAAATAGAATTACAAAACTCACTAAGCATTTAATAGTTCCAATAAGAGAACTTCAATGAACAGTCAGAGTTGAAAAAACGTGCAAGACTTTCGGCAATGAACACTTGTTGTCTCCCTTTGCAGAAGCCAGCAATAGTCTCCTAGAATCGCAGGGTTCCAGCGACATTGATAGCGGTGATCAATGGCCGCAATGGTCTGATGGAAAAGTTCCTCGTGTTCATCACTGACTGAACCAACGTTTTCTGGAAAGAAGTCCAGATGAGAGTGCAGGTAGTGCATCTTAAGTGACATTCTGCAGCCCATGCTTCGAAAGTCGTCCAAAAGGTTTTCCGCAATCTTCTTGTAGTCTTCTGACTTTTTGTTACCAGGACTACAGCCTGGAAAGATTTCCAAGCTCTCTGTTCCTTTTCGGAGAGGAGTTTTGGGAATTCGGAGTCATTCATGAGGTCCCTAATTTGGGGTCCGATAAAAGCCCAAGCCTTCAACTTTGCCTCACTGACCTTGGTGAACGTCTCCTGAAGGAATTTAAAACCTGAGCTTTGTTTATCCATGGCCTTCACAAACTGCTTGATAAGCCCTAGTTTGATATTCAATGGAGGAAGGAGGATATTTTCAGTCTTTACAAGTGGGAGAAATTTCACATTCTCTTTTCCGGGCTGAAATTTCTTGCGTTTTGGCCAGCTTTTTCGTTGGTAGTGTTCATCGTCAGCACAGCTGCTCCACAAACACACACAAAAAGCTATGTTTAGTATAGCTGCTTTGTAGAACTAGTAACAGTCCAAATGACTTCGACGTCTCCACAAATAGCCCATTCATATTCAACAGTATGTGCAATGGGTATACTTGGATTTTTATTTCCATTGTGCAGTAGAACTCCTTTAAGGCTAGCTACCGAGGAATCTATGAATAGTCTCCATTTACTGTTGGTATATCTAATGTTCATAGCACTCATTACACAAGAAACATCGGTGCAGTGACATATAGAGTCTGTCATTGAGAAAAATATTGTCATTTTTACATTTCGTGTACGGAATGCTGTTATTTTTGTGGATGAGTGAAGCGTGTTCCATTCCTTCAACCTGGAAGCTAAGATTTCCGAGCGCTGGTTTGACAGCATTAAAAAAATCCCTTGCGAGGTCGTTAAGTTCAGGCTGTGTGATGAGGTGCACATCAGAGCTTGAAACTGAAAGCTGTGCTTCGTGATCTGAAGCTTTTGGCGAGTCACCAACTTCACTGTATGATTATGATTCTTCTTTCAGGTGAGAGGTGTTGGGCACTGGTAGATCATCATCATCATTGTGTGGTACTGATTGAATAGCTGACCTGAAACAAAATGAGAATCGGCTGCCATGATGTGTACATTCTCCAAATGATAAAAAGGAATTTACAAAGATTGTAATTTTTGAACAAAGATTATGATTTTGAAATGAAAGGAACCTAAGGTTATATATAGACTTACCCGGTATCCAGAAAATTTTGTATTAAAATCACACAAAAATGTTGTAATGACGACATAATTTTTGGTGACACGCCTCGCATTACCAACTCCACGATTGAATTCCGTCAAACAAAAATAGCAGTCAGAAATCTGATCTTTTGGTTCACACCAAATTATGGGAGTCGCGAACTTCATCTTCTTTCGATATCCACTCTTCCAGTGATATAATCCAGAGGAACAAGTAATTCAGCAATATTGTGGAGCCCATGTTTTTTCCAGGTCAGGTTTACAATCGAAATAACTTTCGTATCCTCTAATTAAGGAAGTTGCAAATTTTTTGAGTCGAAAGCAATATATTTTCCACAAATATTACAGAAGTTATCTGGATAACTCTTGCAAGACGTTTGTAAGTGTGATGATCCCTAGCACCTTTGTATTTGATGGAGAACAAAGGAAATTCCGGGAAAATCAGGCAGTAAATAAACTTTATTAATAAAATCGTTACATTATTTGTCAACGTCAGGCTGCCTAAGTAAACGTTTCCGGTTGAAATTCAAAAGGCATGAATATGATCCATTGACACGTATCTTTGTGAATTAGGCTACACGTTCTATGATATTGTGAATCAAACTATTATTGTGCTTCTGTAAAAATACCACTCAATACAGAATACGTCAATGGACCAGAAAATATGAGAGTCAACCCAGATCCTATGTGCCTAGGCCTACACGTAGTTCTTTTAACTTCAACGGATATTTAATGAAAAATAATGGAGGAAATCACTGAATGAATCAACTTCTATTTATATATTGGTAACATTATTAATGAAATCGTTACATTATTTGTCAACGTCAGGCTGCCTAAGTAAACGTTTCCGGTTGAAATTCAAAAGGCATGAATATGATCCATTGACACGTATCTTTGTGAATTAGGCTACAAGTTCTATGATATTGTGAATCAAACTATTATTGTACTTCTGTAAAAATACCACTCAATACAGAATACGTCAATGGACCAGAAAATATGAGAGTCAACCCAGATCCTATGTGCCTAGGCCTACACGTAGTTCTTTTAACTTCAACGGATATTTAATGAAAAATAATGGAGGAAATCACTGAATGAATCAACCTTCTATTTATATATTGGAGAGATGTATTCAGACTGCGCAAAGATATAAAAAGATTAGAAGATTTAACAAATACATCACCCAGCACAACTGCCTAAAATTATGCAAATTTTTATCTGAAAAAAAAATTCAAAGCTATGTGAAAAAAAATCCGTACGCCAAAATACTTTTTTATTGTCATATTCGTAATCAGCACCCACGAATTGACTAAAATGCACTAATTTGATTCAAGTGGCATTTTGAGTATAGAGCAGTGTTATGAAAACTTCCTGGCCATAGAATGACAAGATGGTGCAAAAGACAATTCTGTTAAAGAAAGTTCCAAAATTAGCCAGGAGAAAGAAGGTATGATCGTAGAATGAATTTTTATCAGTAAAGGCACACAAAGTTGTGTTGCAGGTACAATCAGTATCTTGTCAGCTCCAAAAACGAAAGGAAAAGGTTATCAAAACATTTCCATAAGTTAAAAGGACAGAAGGGACTGGAGGTAAGAGTTGCAAACTTAGAGCGAGGAGAATACTAATCAAATAAGAGACTTGTCCCTACATTTAGTCAAGGAGCTACAAATGACAAGACGGTCCAATTGCTCAAAGATGACAACAGCATATTATTTCAGGAGTACTTGTTGATTTGTAAATGCAAATATATTGTCTCGGTTGTGAGGCAGCACTCTGAATTGTAAAATTAAGAAAGCAGACTTACCAATTCTCAATCTAATTCTAATATCAGTGTTGAGAATTTTACAAGAAATGCCAAATTAGAATTTTTCAAAACAGTTTACGGTCTTATAAACAGTTATAATGATGTTTTCAAACTTAAAAGACAACAAGAAGCCTTTGGACAATGTTATGTAGATACAGGTTTAAAAGCAAAGTGTGATATAAAAATTGAAGGTGGCAATTACGCAATTAATGCTATCTAACATAACACAGCCTTCTAATCTGGGATCATCAAGTCAAAAACCCAAAAGAAGTATAATTGAACTTACAAAACCTGAACAAATAATGTACTTGATATTTAGCCTAAACTTTAAGAGACTTTATACTTACTGCCAGGATAATTCAAAATGATATTCAACAGCTCCTTGTGTGCTGCATAATAGGTCTCTTTACCTAGATAGACATGACGGTTGCTTGAAATAGCTGTAGACGGATAACAGTTTAAGGTGTTTTTAGTTCCAGAAGGATTTAATCCGAAAGCCGCAACGAATGATTTTTGGATTGAAGATCCAAATTTTGCGCTACACCATAAGTCCATGTCTTTTGTCAAATTGAAATCTTGAAGAAAGAGAAAATTGCAACGTATTATTGAAACAAATATGCAAAATTAATGTCTTAATTTGACTCTTAAAAATTTGCTGCAGTTCAATGGGTGTTTCGCTAAACCCTCTCTTACTCTCCTTTTTTTCTGCACATATATATTGGTTTCTTTTCCTTTTTTTCTTTCTATCTCTCTCTTTTTTCCTCTTTCTTTTACGTAAAAACCCATAAAATAAGACAAGTAGTAATTGACTTACATCTAATGTTTGCATTATAAGAGACAACGTTCTTAGACACTATAAAATATATATGATTTATAATTAAATTTTCGACAGTATTTTTACACCATATACACAATATGTAACATCTATTAGTATATAAAAATTTAACGCCAAAATGTGAAAGGAGTATATGATTATTAATATACGATTGAATATCCAGAATTTTGCTGTTCCAGGCAATGCGAAGAAAGAAAGGACAAGAAGAACATAGTGAAGATAGTGAAAGAAATGCATTTAGAGACAATAAAAAATCGAAAGGAAAAACTGAGCAATCAGATAAATTTCCAGTGAAAGTATGTTTGCACCAAGGCTCTGCCCTTAGCCCCTTTCTGTTTAACAACATAGTAGCCGAAATATCAAGAATATTAGACAATGGGAACTGTGAAAGATAGGGCACGCTGATGATTTGGCTTTTATTTAGCAAGTAAAAAGCATGGCTGCAAATGAAAGTGCTTGTTTGATATAATACATTAAGAAGTATTGAAATGCCTAGGAGACAGACGTAACAATTTGTAGTAAAGAAGGAGGTAATAAGTTGGAATTTATGATAACAGAAGCGGATTTTAGACAAATCTCGAATGTCAAATATTTAGGTAAATAATAGCAGAAAATAGTGGATGTGAAAGAAATGAAAAAGCAATAGTGCAGGCAAACTGAAATAGTGGGCTGATATGATGAACGTAGTGCGTAATAGCAAGATATTAAAAAAGGAAAAAGCCAAGATATTTAAAATTCTCATTAGACCTGCGCTAAGGTACAGCTCAGAGAGGTTAGGCCTGAAAAAAGGCGAGGAAGATTTCTTAGCAAGAACATGACTGAGAACGTTAATAAGGCTATCGGTTACATTATTGTCAGAGAGAGAGAGAGAGAGAGAGAGAGAGAGAATAGGGAAATAAGCGAGTGCTGAAACTTGCAACTGAATCGCAAGGTAATATCACCGAGAAATTGTTAAAATCCATCCCAGTCAGGCAGACCAAAGTTAAAGTTCTCAGGAAGATATGGTATAAAAGCATGGCTGCAAATGAAAGTGCTTGTTTGATATAATACATTAAGAAGTATTGAAATGCCTAGGAGACAGACGTAACAATTTGTAGTAAAGAAGGAGGTAATAAGTTGGAATTTATGATAACAGAAGCGGATTTTAGACAAATCTCGAATGTCAAATATTTAGGTAAATAATAGCAGAAAATAGTGGATGTGAAAGAAATGAAAAAGCAATAGTGCAGGCAAACTGAAATAGTGGGCTGATATGATGAACGTAGTGTGTAATAGCAAGATATCAAAAAAGAAAAAAATTGAACAATATTCAGGAACCGAAGTCCAAAAGAATTTTGAAAGAGAAACTTTTCGTAAATTTTAAATGAGGAAATCTTTGTAAAAATCAACTAGCTGTAAATGGGGGAGAGCAAAACTACAAAGTCTGTTCGTTCTATGAGAATGAGTTAACCAGGTTATGTGATTAGCATTGAAATCTCCAAAGCAAAGATGTGTTTTGCTTGTCCATTAACTTATTAATCGAATCTGATCTGTTAATAAGTGAGCATAGTCAAAAGGGAGGGGTCGACACCACAAAAAAGCAAGACGTAATCTGAAGAAAGAACAATCTAAAGCACTAGAAAAGTAGACCTTCAGATTAACGTTCTTGTACCGTAATTACTGAAAAGCCCTGTACAGGATGATTAGAAAGACCATGAAGATGAGCTGAAGATTTTAGTATCGACTTGCGTATTCTTATCATCAATTTTTTTACAGAATATAACTATAATGAAGACCTTTGATATTATTGAAAGCTAAAGAGAGAATGTTTTATAAAAACGGATTTTTAAGGGTCTCTTTAGATCAGGTACTATCACATCTCTAGTTTTTCGGATACAGAATGAGTCTTACTATCATTATCATCTTGACTAACTGAGCTCTATGGTGATGGAGGTGGTATTAAACGGGGCAACAGCAGGTAATCTTCAGCATACACTGCCCACGTAAAACAGAAGTAGTAAAAAAGCCCCTATTAATCAGGATCGAACTGAAACAAATCAAACACTGCTAGACTATCAAAAATTTACTTTTTGCCTGCCATATTCTGTTATTTTATGCACAAAAGTGAATGGGCAAAATTAGAATAGATGGCTGGGCTTTCTTTAGCATTCTAGAAGGGCTTGCTCTGTAACAAAGGCAGAGGGAAGCGAGTTGCATACAATTCAATAAAAATTTCAAACTGTAGAAGATATGAAATGCAAGCAAAGTTGTCTTCAGTGTTTGAGAATTAATGTGAACAAGGTAAAAGCTTTTGTGGTCTGGAAAGGTGTATATGGATGCTCAGTCAACTGTCTTTTTATGCATCTTGATGCCTGCGTAGTTAATAACATGCCAATTGTGATATTTGGTGAATTCAACATTGAGAAAGGCTCTTTTACATACAGCCAATTGGTCACATTAATACACGACCATGAATACA
This sequence comes from Morbakka virulenta, assembly GCA_003991215.1. Taxonomy (NCBI): domain Eukaryota; kingdom Metazoa; phylum Cnidaria; class Cubozoa; order Carybdeida; family Carukiidae; genus Morbakka; species Morbakka virulenta. Next base: position 3,143 of record RDPX01000672.1, on the reverse strand, counting down.
AACAGTGGACGTAAAAAACAACTCATTTAAAAAAAACAATCTTCGTTAGCTGTTCAGAACCTTGACTTAGTTAAAGATAATATTTTCCTTTATTCAGTTTGTTATTGACGATGGTGCAGTCGGTCTAAAATTTAATTAAATTATTAAGTGTCTTTAAATAGTAAATCAGCATTAGCTATTCGTCTATGTAGTAATCAATCAAAGTACTTTCTATACTATAATACAGCAAAACTCAAATGACTAGAATTAACAGAATAAAGCATTGACAGTTGGCAGTTGACAGTTGACACCATGTCGGTCCCCTATCTTGGGTGATATTGAAAAATGTATACTTTACATATTTTATGAATTTCAATTGATTTTCCAAGTCTTCAATGCCTTTGCCGTCGGACGAATTAGATACATAATTTTAATCTTGCTTTATAAGAAGTTGCATTATATATATATATATATATACAGACAGATTGACCGATAGACAAACAGATCGATAAATGAATAGATAGACAGGATTCTTTTTTTGATTCCTTTAAAGCTTACTTTACTTGTTTGCTTACTACGTATTCTAGTCTCATTATTTTCCAGATGTGGCACAAATGTAATAACAAGTTCAGTTTACTAACAAATGTCAGTTTTTATAGATGATGATCTCTTTCTCTCGTTTATAATGAGGACACAGTAAATGATAGGATTAGAAGTCCGTGCCAGTGAAATATAGGCTCTGTTATACTTACAAAGACAACCGTATGTCTTATGATTTTTACAAGGACCTCCACAGACCATATTGTTTTCATACGTCTTGTAGTTGCAATCAGTCGTCTCTGTCTGAGAAGAAAAGATGAGAATTGTATTCATTACTAATTGTTACAGATCATCTTGTCTACATGGTTATGACACTACCGTGAAAAAAAGAACTAAGTATTTTATTTCTCCACACGTACATACAGACACATAATATAAAAAGCATCCCCTCTTTTTCCCCTTTATTTCCCCTCTACTTCTAGATCTCCAGTTGCTACCTATCTTTTTCTTTCTCTTTTTTTTCTTCCTCAAATAAACCCAATTACCTGCCTCTTTTCTCCATTCTTGTCTTTCTTTCCTCTTTCATCCCGCTCTCTCTTTCCCTCTATGAATGTGCGTATTTGTGTATATGTGTATATGTGTATGTGTGTATGTGTGTATGTGTGTATGTGTGTATGTGTGAATGTGTGAATGTGTGAATGTGTGAATGTGTGAATGTGTGAATGTGTGTATGTGTGTATGTGTGTTTGTGTGTATGTGTGTATGTGTGTATGTGTGTATGTGTGTATGTGTGTATGTGTGTATGTGAACATAAATTTAGTATAATGAACGAGGGAAAAAAGTTGAAAAAAGAGAATATAGCATTTCCTATAACTGCATTAAATTTCCTGATCTCTTATTTAGACATTTCAGAAAGTCAGACGTCAAACTCGAACCTTTTCAAAATGAAGACGAAAGGTAAAATCACATTGTACACGGCTTTGTAGTTTTTATAATACGTTAGTATTAAGTTCAACACAATATGTGTTTATTGCAAATTAATTTTTTTTACAACCTCTTAGGGAAAAATGAAAGTAGATACTTTAAACAAAGTGGTGAAGGCAAGTTCCATTTTTATTCACCTTATACTCTCCTTTAATAAAAAGAAAGATCTTTTATATTTCTACACTGGAAATCTCACACTTTTCATCACATTCAGGTGAAACAAATATACTGAGGAATACATGATATAATTAAGCGCATTATACTCTCTTCAAGAATCGCAAGAGGTGATTATTTACAATATACTCTCAGTTAGAAAAACATAGGTTCAGATCTTTTAGGATTTGAGCACATGTTTACTATACCTAAGAATATTTCCCGTCCTCAATTTTCAGAATATATAGGTGAGATCACAGACACTGAAAATCATAAAAAGTGATTTCAAATAATATACTGCCCTTCACTAAAATGAAGCTATCAAATAACGATATTTAGAGTTTTTTAGCTCTTAAATTACTCTCATCTTTCAAATTTCACAATATATAGGTTGAAAGGCTAGAAAATGATGATCATAAGGTGTAAAGAATAAGTGAAGTTGCATTGTCTAAAGCAAATTTCTCAAAATGGATCGTTGTTGGAGCAGATAATTTAAAGATCATCCTTGGAATTCACAAGATAAAAACCTAACTGTTTGACTTTTTAAAAGTTACTGCACACCAGGCAAACTTGAAACCTACCTACGCGTAAATATTTTCTTTTTCCCTCGACGTTTTTTTTGGTTGTACTTATCCAATTTTATTTGTCTTTTTAGCTTTCCTCCTTTTCCCTCTTCTATATCCGCGTATACTGGTCAAGCGGGAAATTCCTCACGTAATAAGTTGCTGATCTAGCACTTGATCATTACTGATGTTGCAATTAATGGGTGACTTAACAAAGTTTGTCGTGGTTTAGATTTGAAGGTCAACTAACTAATAGTGAAGACTGCAAAGGACTGTTTTGTAAACTGCTTTCGGTACAGTGGCTAAATATAAAATTAGTTATTTCTAGATGAGTTTCACTCTTACCTTGCCAGCATAGTAGCTCCATCCAACTGGTACAGCTTTTGATGATGATGATGATACCAGTTTTAAAAGTTCACAATTTGCTTGTTTAGGTATAGATGTTTTAAGGTAAAAGAACCCAGTACACTGGCTGTTAGATAAGCAAGCCTTTGCACAAAGATATTCATCAAAATCACTTCTGATTGCTAATGTTTCTGCATTAACCGTTTGAACATTCTCTTTATGAAATGAACCAATCTTCACATTATCAGATCTAAACAGTGCTGAAACTACAAATCTGACGTATAAGATGACCGTTAAAATGCTTAGGATATTCATCTTGTCCGTAATTAAAGATTGAGAAAAGAATCTTCGTCATTTAATTATGTTCCTGGTGTTGTGCAGGTGAAATTTCTGAAACGTCGTTGCAATAATTAACATTTGTGGTTTGTATAACATGAATCACAATACTATTGTATTACATGGATTTATTTATATCTTTATATAGAATGCGTAAACAAACCTGTTACTGGTGTTATTTAAATTGAATATCAAATTGTAAATATTTACAAATACAGCCGTGAACTATACAAGGTAGCAGTT
>RDPX01000671.1:133210-144429 GCA_003991215.1 Morbakka virulenta | reverse complement strand
TGTTTGGAGCTGTTCATATCGATGTTACTTCAACGGTGATCTCAATATCGTCTCGCTATCCTCTTTTTCGTGCCTGGTCTGTCATTTTCTCACGCCATCTGTTGCTATCCTTCCTTGTTTGTTCATAATGATATTACCCCAACTGTAATCGCAAAATCGTTTCACTATCTTCTTCTTCGTGTCCGTTCTCTCATTTTCTCACACCAACTTTTGCTATCCTTTCTTGTTTGGATCTGTTCATATCGATGTTAATTTAACTGTGACGTCAATATCGTCTTGCTATCTTCTTCTTCGTGTCTGCTCTCTCTTTTTCTTAGGCCATATTTTGCTATCCTTCCTTGTTTGTTCATATCGATGTTACCCCAACTGTAATCTCAAAATCGTTTCACTATCTTCTTATTCGTGTTTGTTCTTTCATTTTCTCACACCAACTGTTGCTATCGTTTCTGGTTTGGAGCAGTTCATATCGCTGTTACTTTACCTGTGATCTGAATATCGTCTCACTATCTTCTTCTTCGTGTCTGTTCTCTCATTTTCTTACACCATCTGTTGCTATCTTTTCTTGTTTGGAGCTGTTCATATTGATGTTACTTCAACTGTGATCCCAATATCGCCTCGCTGTCTTCTTCTTCGTGTCTCTTTTGTCATTTTCTTACGCTTGCTGTTGGTATCCTTTCTTCTTGTGTACCTTGACCACTCTCGTTTAGATATCGCTCTTTGCTACAAAATCTCATTGACATTTAAAGGTTTTGACTACTGCATTATGTGACATGTCTCTATGTGTGGTTCTCAAAATCGACCTTTTCATGTTTCCCTGAGCGATTTAATGTGTTCGAATTTGCACTTTCTTTGATGGAGATGTTAAGTTTTTGTCTTGTGTTTGCTGATAACTATTAATTTCTTCAAAGATATTTAGTATACTGCAGGGAAAGATACTTTTTCAAAGAGTTCCAGACTGAGGTATTTTATTTTTAAAAAGAATTGTCATATTAACCGACTGAAGTTATTTCGAAATGAAAACACGCAAAAGAGTTGGGCAAGAGATAGGAAAAGGTGGAGAGAGAAAGCACCGCCATGATTCGTCTACGGTATTTGATGCACAGACACTAGAAGAAGAAGAATGAGAGAAAATTATTTTATTGGTGGGCTAGTACTTTTTTTTATTTTGATTTGCAGAGAATGATCTCGTTTGTCTCTCATGATTGATAAAAGTGGCGCTTCAAATCTGCACGTGGCGCAATAGCAGAGCAACACCTTGGCATTAAAAGAACCTCTTTTTGACTGTCTAAGACTCCAAGATAAGATTGATAAAGAGGATGATTAATTGCCACCATATCAGGTCTTTTATTGATAGCACCCTTGGTAAACAGTGGTGTCATTTATTCCTTGTATTGTTATATATCCACCCCAACAGAGAGAACAAAACCAGTACCGATCGAAAGAAAGCACAGTACACCATGGCGGCAAAACATATGAACCATCTCCCAAACTTTTCCCTTTGGATAGCGCCTCCTTTTGATTGATCGAGAATCCCTTTCCCAGCTCATCCGCACCACAGATCCAGCAGGCAGAGACCCGAAACTCTCAAAACAAGACCAAGAAGGAACAAGAGTCCTACACTTCATCCTAGCCAAAACGCTGAGAGGCTGTACCAGATATTTTGGGTATTTTCAGAAAAAGCATAATGCTAGTTGTCTATTGGAAGCGTTNAAAGAAAGCACAGTACACCATGGCGGCAAAACATATGAACCATCTCCCAAACTTTTCCCTTTGGATAGCGCCTCCTTTTGATTGATCGAGAATCCCTTTCCCAGCTCATCCGCACCACAGATCCAGCAGGCAGAGACCCGAAACTCTCAAAACAAGACCAAGAAGGAACAAGAGTCCTACACTTCATCCTAGCCAAAACGCTGAGAGGCTGTACCAGATATTTTGGGTATTTTCAGAAAAAGCATAATGCTAGTTGTCTATTGGAAGCGTATAGATATAACTTGCCTCGCTCCACTTTTTACTTATAAAATGGGAATAGGACATTATCCATGAAGGAAAACAACACCAACTGATTTTCTTTCAAATTTAGCGAAAAGGAAGGTTATTTATGGAAAAAGCAAATCCGAAAAATTCGGCACCTTTCTTTAGAAGCAGAACTGTTTACGTAGCTGAGGAGCCGTGGCTTGATGGTTAGCGCAACTGCACCATAACCAAGAATTCCGTGTTCGATTCCCAGAGCAGGCAACTTTGGAACATGACAAAAGGAAAAGCCATTATTTGGCGTCAGGAATGGCATCTGGCCAAGAAATTCCTCACTGCCAAATCCAAGTCCCTGTGAAGGGCACCGTCTGAGCACCAGTTACTGAGGAAAATGACGTTAAAACCAAATATAAACAAGAACAGCAAATGTCTAAGTAGCTAATTGAACATCATTGTAGAGATTCCAGGTTCGAACCTCAGCCACATCTCTTAAAATACCAATATGGTACAACACTCACTCCTATATAAGAGAACAGAATGAAAAAAGGACTGCCCTATAAAATTAAAATATGTACTGAACGCCAATGACTCAATCAATTTTCTCTTTCTACCTATCGGTAACCTTTATCCGTAATTTTATCTCCGTCAACGTACTTCGAATTTAAGTGGTTTAAGTTTGGTTATTAANTTGATGCCATTTCATGTCTCAAATCAATTTGTCGGACCAAAATAATGATACGGCATTAGCAATACGTATTTACCGTAAGTACTTTTTTCACGAATACCATTGAAGGTACTATTTGCTTGGTGGTAATAACCAAGAATGAAGAGGCATTGCAGTGAAAGTGCTTAAGTCCCCAAAAGGCATTCCTAAGCAAGGTATGGTCGGCATAACCAAAACTCAGATCATGGTAAAGAGCAACGTATCAGCCATTAACTCCACAGTACAAAATGCCTAAAATCAACAGAAATCTATTTCATTTACTAAAACTCATGTTTCACCAATTAGCTTTTCTGTCCAAAACTTATCAGGAGAGTTATTTAAATGAATGTTAAGCATTGCTACGCCATTCATTCGGTCTTGCAGCATTAATGGTCAGGTGCAAAGCTTAAATATTGAAAGAGCTCTCTCAGATGCAGGCACTTAGCCAAGGGAGACTGGGGGCAAGCTCCCCTGGAGTTCAAAAGTTCGACTCGGTGAATCCTGAAATAAAGTCCATTCGAACTTTAGTTCAAAAGTTCGACTCGGTGAGTCCTGAAATAAATAGTCCATTTGAACTTTAGTTCAAAAGTTCGACTCGGTGAGTCCTGAAATAAATAGTCCATTCAAACTTTAGTTCAAAAGTTCGACTAGGTTAGTCCTGAAATAAATAATCCATTCAAACTTTAGTTCAAAAGTTCGACTCGGTGAGTCCTGAAATAAATAGTTCATTCGAACTTTAGGGCGTCTTTTTTGCATTTGTCAAATTAGGCTCCCTTGCGAACAGCTTACCACATAAAAAATTTCATAGCGACATGTAGAAAGCATAGTTAAGGCATGGATGCCATAAATGTGAGCATTTAACCGCGTTTGTTGTGTCTATGCTTCCTTGCTCGTTATCATCTGCTTTTCATCACCATAAGAAAAAGATAAGAGTAAGCAAAAATAGTTTTGTTCTCTTTCTCGTCAAATTCGGTAACTGTATTCACTTTGTTTGAAGTAGTATGTGCAGTGTGTGACGAAGGTGAAACGAGGAAATAATACGTCTCATTGTGTCTGGAAAATTCCATTGCTTATTACATAACACGTTTACAACAGAATACACGTTTTTTTATAAGAAAGTAGTGCTGGAGTATTCAAAAAGTTAAGACAGTTCAATGTTGGATTTTTGAGACCTAACAAAGACGATACGATCATATACATTTAAAATACTTATTTTCACGCAAGTCCACCATCTCTTTGATTTAATTCGTATTTTCATTTTCCGTGTTAATCTATGTATTCCTGTCTCATATTTATGTAGTGCCTGTCTGTCTATGTCTGTGGTTGGTACAATGTGGTTTCCTGTTTTGCGTTCAGATGTCTGTTGTTGAATTTTTGCTAAGAAACTCACAAGAATGTTTTCATACTGAAGCCATGAAAAACTAAGAAATTTTCAATAGTGGGCCAAAAAGGACTTCTTCTTGTCTTGGTGCCTAATCCGATTCGGACATTGGCGATCATGGTTTTCCACTTTTCTCTGTCTCTAGTTGCCTTAAGTAACACCGTGTTATTTAGATCTACACACTAGTTCAGGCTGAGCTAGGCTAGATGTAAGTTAGCCTTTGCCTTCCCCAACTGCGTTTCCCTTCTATTTTTCCAGTGAGCACTACATTTTTCAATTCATCTTTGCACATGACATGATCCAAAAATCTTAACTGTCTTTGTCGGATAGCCATCATCAATTCTCTCTTTACTCCTGCTCTAATCAAAACTTTTTCATTTGTCACATGTTTAGTCCATGATATCTTTAGCATCCCTCTGTAGAGCCACAACTCTGCAACCTTTATTCTCTTTTCCATTGTTGATGGTATGGTACAACACTCATTCCTATATAAGAGAACAGAATGAAAAAAAGACTGCCCTATAAAATTAAAATATGTACTGAACGCCAATGATTCAATCAATTTTCTCTTTCTACCTATCGGTAACCTTTATGCGTAATTTTATCTCCGTCAACGTACTTCGAATTTAAGTGTTTTAAGTTTGGTTTTTAAAACCTAAGAAAATCATCGTATAGCAAAGAGTTTAACAATAAAGTGATAACTTTTAACACCATTCTAAACCTTTTCCGAACTGTCAATGTAGATCTAATATCCTCTCCCTTTATTTCCTTTAAATTAGAGTGCTGTGTAGAGAGATTCAGAGATATGGTCTATTTATGAAGGCACACAATGAAATGAAGAGTTGTTTCTTTTTTCTTCAAGAATAAAAGAACGGACAAGAAGAGAAGGTCAAATTCTCTATACTTTGCGCTTACTACATATGTCGCTGGGATAAAGATAAAGAAATGTTTTGGATATTGATTATCATGAGGAACAGAAACTAAATTAAGATGATGATAAAATCGAACTCTGCGGTGAAGATATTGATCCTTGATTTTAAATGTTTGCATCAAGAAGTGCTGATAAGATATTAAAGGTTGAAATTTCAATTTCTTACGATGACGTCCCCTCGCTTCATCTACGTTTCAGCGTATTTCTGAAGCATCCTTTTCCGACAGCCAAATTTCCCTGAATTAACCACGATTAGACGTGGTTTTGAAAACAACGTTCGAAAAAAGCTTTAATGCTGACTGCCACCACAACTACATATGTTTGAAATATAATATAGAAAAAGATGTTAGTTTTTTTTGCCTATCGCAAATTTTCTACTGAACATAACGAAATAGGTTTCGTGATTGCTCCATAAAAGCAGCTACAAAAAAATAACAAGACACTTCAAAACAGACGTTAAAAAAAGATTTTTAAAATGTCATAGAAATTGGTCCAATCGTGCAGAGCGAAGTACTTAATAGGAAAAAAAAATATGTGTCGGTAACAGATGAGCAGGAAAAACGGTACCGTATTCATGGTAATCCAATGATTTTATTCAAATGGTTTTTCATTTCATGGTAAAGACGAATCAAAAATTTTAAGCAACTCTTTATTTCTAAAAGACTTCCTCATTTTTCCCGTTGGAATCAAGTTGGGGAAAAGTTCGTCAACACATTCCCAGTGATGCCAAATACCGTAATCGTTTGAATAAGCGCCCCTCTCGAATAAGCGTCCCCCTCTTTTCAGAAAATAATTTGACAAGTACCCCTCTTGAATAGGCGCCCTGCTTTGTTCTAGAGAGGGCGCTTATTCGAATTTTCGGAATTCACGAAGAAAATCGGTTAAAACGTTCAGTACCTTGCATGGAGGGAAAGGAACACTAGGAAAAGAAGAGTAACACTTCTTTTTTAACAAATTTTATTCTTTTTTTTTTTTTTCGTATCAATAAACTTCTTCAATTCACCGTCCACTACCGTAATCTTTTGAATAAGCGAGTAAGCGCCCATCACAAATAAGAGCCCCTCTCGAATAAGCGTCCCCCTGAAAAGCATAAAAATTAAATAAGCACCTGAGCGCTTATTTGAACGATTACGGTATACGTCCTAAACAATGCAAAATAAACATAATTTGATTTGGACTAAAAAATGGAGGAGAAAAGTCTAGCCAGTACAAGGGGGGTAGCTAAACTATATACAATTATAGTTGATTGTACAACCGATAAAAAAATCGGACTGAAATTTAAGGCCGTTTTTGTCAGGCGTCATTGCCAAAGGGAGGATGAAAGAGCATTGGAAAAAATAGTGGAGAAACCCGCAAAAGTTACTTCAACTTTTATTGAAAACTACAAAAAATAAAAAATATCACAAATTTCCTTGATAGGAATATTTTTTGAAATGGTACGATGGCGCCAGTGTAATGCTAGCTCGCGTGGATAAGATATGTGAATCAATTGCGCTTCAAATGTACTGCTTTCTGCACAAAATTTCTCTAGTTGTTTTCGGTGTGATTAAAAGCATAAAAGAAATCAATACACACTGTTGCACAATATCAAGCTTCTACAACGTTTTCGAAAGGGAAGCAGTATCAGAAGGCTACGATGGGTCCCCTCTAAAACGTCTGTTTGAGACTCGATGGTCAGGTCATACGGACAGTGTATTGTATATTAGCAGCAGCTATGCTGACATTCATCACTCATCCCTTAACATTAGCAGCAGAAAATAAAGGACTCAACAGTGATGACAATGCCTTTGACCTAGCAGTAAAAAGAGTAAAAGAGTGTCGTAGGTTATTACAGAAATTGGTTTTCTGATGTCGTTGGATGAGCAGCGACGATCAGCATTTCCCAGTCTGAAAGAAGCAAAGTCGATGCAGACGAGTGCCATCCTCTTCACCCGCAACAACCTGCCCGAAAGCGCCTGCGATCTAGGAAAAGCCACTCCTCTAAACCACGAACCAAAAGAGGAGAGAGAGCAAAAAAAGAGGGAACAGTAGAACAAGCATGGAGAAGCTGGACAACAATGGATTGAGAGAGCACTTTTGCCTAATGAAGAACGTGCTAGTGGAAGTTGGGATGATTGGATAGTATGGAAGACCCTGAATCGCCTCTGAGCCGAAAATGGAAGATGCATAGCATCCTGCAAGAAGTGGGTCTTCACTACAACAGATACCTGCAGCTGTGAATCGGTGGAAACAATGCCCCACCTTCTAAACTGCCCAACTGCGCCAGACTACCAACAACCAGTTGATGTGGCACTTCCTTCAGCGGACGCTTTGGATTGTGCACGTTTCTGGAGCACAAGAGTTTAGCAGGACAAGAAGAAGAGAAAGAACTTAGCATTGATCTATTTCCCTTTGTCAACTATATGCTTTGGGATATTCTAAAGCCTCTCAAGCAGCTGCAATCGTCAACTGAGAATATTTGTTTCGAGTTTGGCGATTATCAATACAATAAGAGAGGGTTTAACGACGATGAGAAGTTATTTGGAGGAGAAAACGTTTCGATTAAATTTTAGAATAGTACAAGAAAAGATACCCCAAAAAGATTCGGCAATCATTTTTGGAGAAACTGGTGATTGGACTCACCGGTTCATTTTCAGAAAGTAAAGATATGTATATGTCAAGTAGTAAGTTAGATAAACTGAGTGACAAATAACTTATTTTGATAATTATTGAAGCCATGAAAATATACAAGGAAATGCTTGAAAACTTAAAAAAGTCAAAGGACATTGTTACATTGGAAACAAGAGTTAGACTACATACACATGCCTCCAACGTTTCGATTAAGTAATGAGCATATACCCATATATCTTCCAAGAGTAGACTGCGCTTAAATCTCGAAATTTATGCTCGAACTCGCGACGCCCCCCTTTCCCCCGATAGGCATTTCTCATCAAATGAGACCAAATTTGGATACAAGTGGAGACTACCGTTAACAGAGACCTATTTTTGGGCTTTGAAACTTTAAAACCATTGTATGTATACAGTGCAACAATACCAGCTATTAAAGAAAACTCGTTTCAGTTAATATATCGCTGCGTGATCTCTAGGCTGCAAAATGATCACAGCTTGATGGCAAGGTCGACCCAGTGGCCGTCCAAATACATGTAAAGTAACAACACTACAATACTGGCTCATTATGAACCACACAGTATGATGTTGCTACCACAGCGGGGTGGATCTCACCCAGGTGTGAATGTGTGCTTTCTGCTATGAGCTGAGCCGCTCCCCCNAATAGCAGAGCAACACCTTGGCATTAAAAGAACCTCGTTTTGACTGTCTAAGCCTCCAAGATAAGATTGATAAAGAGGATGATTAATTGCCACCATATCAGGTCTTTTATTGATAGCACCCTTGGTAAACAGTGGTGTCATTTATTCCTTGTATTGTTATATATCCACCCCAACAGAGAGAACAAAACCAGTACCGATCGAAAGAAAGCACAGTACACCATGGGCGGCAAAACATATGAACCATCTCTCAAACTTTCCCCTTTGGATAGCGCCTCCTTTTGATTGATCGAGAATCCGTTTCCCAGCATCTCCGCACCACAGATCCAGCAGGCAGAGACCCGAAACTGTCAAAACAAGACCAAGAAGGAACAAGAGTCCTACACTTCATCCTAGCCAAAACGCTGAGAGGCTGTACCAGATATTTTGGGTATTTTCAGAAAAAGCATAATACTAGTTGTCTATTGGAAGCGTATAGATATAACTTGCCTCACTCCACTTTTTACTTATAAAATAGGAATAGGACATTATCCATGAAGGAAAACAACACCAACTGATTTTCTTTCAAATTTAGCAAAAAGGAAGGTTATTTATGGAAAAAGCAAATCCGTAAAATTCGACAACTTTCTTTAGAAGCAGAACTGTTTACGTAGCTGAGGAGCCGTGGCTTAACGGTTAGCGCAACTGCACCATAACCAAGAATTCCGTGTTCGATTCCCCGAGCAGGCAACTTTGGAACATGACAAAAGGAAAAGCCATTATTTGGCGTTAGGAATGGCATCTGGCCAAGAAATTCCTTACTGCCAAATCCAAGTCCCTGTGAAGGGCACCGTCTGAGCACCAGTTACTGAGGAAAATGACGTTAAAACCTGAATTAACCACGATTAGACGTGGTTTTGAAAACAACGTTCGAAAAAAGCTTTAATGCTGACTGCCACCACAACTACATATGTTTGAAATATAATATAGAAAAAGATGTTAGTTTTTTTTGCCTATCGCAAATTTTCTACTGAACATACCGAAATAGGTTTCGTGATTGCTCCATAATAGCAGCTACAAAAAAATAACAAGACACTTCAAAACAGACGTTAAAAAAAAGATTTTAAAAATGTCATAGAAATTGATAAAGATATGTTTTGTTCAATGCGTTTGTTCATTAAAAGTGAGTTAATACATGTTTTAAGATATAAAATTGGCAGAGGAATGAAAGAAACAGATGAAAGGATTAAAAAGTAAATAAATCAATTATGGAAAGTAAGCCTCTGTACTGGAGTGACTTTCAGCGTTGCTTTGGGTGAAGGTTGAAGAAAAGAAAAGGGTTTTTTTTGCATTACTAAACAAAGGGGTAGAAGAGTCAAGAAAGGCAAGTCGAAGGTGAGTTCATGATTTTGAGCTTCATGTATTAATAGTGAACATCTTGATCAGCATCGATTGTTGCCAAATAGGTAATAAGGAATCCTTTTACATAAAAGGATTATGATGTGTATAGACAAATGACAGGAATATTTCACGCCAGCTACATTATGCAATATCACATTTATACATCTCGTTCGTCATAGTCAGGCATCAGCAAGACGACTTCACAGGAAGTGTTTTGTTATCATTAAATTGCCCACTATAGAGAGAGGTCATTAAAAGAAAGTCCCGAAAAAGTTGAAACTTCGAATCAACTATATAGTCTTTCGCCCCGCGCTGCTTTATGGATGCGAGAGCTGGGCCATTACAGAGGCCATGGCCAACAAAGTTAGTGAATGCAAAATGAAGATGCATAGGTATTGTCCAGATATCAGTCTAGAAGAACATAACAGAAATGAAGACATCAAAAAGAAACGGGAGTGATTCAAATAACAGAATTCATGAGAAGGACGTGATTAGAATGGTTTGGGTATGTGAGCTGAAGGGAAGAGGACTCTGATCTGAGGAGATCATACGAGATGAAGATGACGTAAAGGAGAAAGAGTGGGAGACCAAAGCATAGACGGGATAACACGATCAGAAGAGACATACAAATGTGTGGCCTACAGAAGGACGATACGCTTGATAAGAGCAAGTGGCACGCTGTGGTGAAGAACTGACAGACACCCGAACAGGAGACGGCGGAGAAAGGTGAGAAAAAGGTGAGAAAAGAGACAGGTCATTAAGCTTGCCACTAATATAGTCATGTCTGACAATTCTGTTATTGTTCTGTTGTGTTTATTTACTTGTTTTTTTACTTTACTCGAATTTCACTCTCTACCCTGCTTGGCATACACAACAATCTAAAAATGACATTTGCCTTACAAAAATTGCTGAATTTTGACTTTGCTCAATGACACTCAAAATTCGAGGCAGCAATTCACAAATTCCCTACTCTTTCTCTCTCTGATCGTCCATGTTGCCAGCGTTTAAATATGGGCAAGCCTATAGCCAGCATTATTTTGTCGGGAGAGAGAGTAGTAGTAGTTTCGTATGGCTGTGTCGGGTTTGGATCCCTCTTAGTCTAATTTCTCCACTTAGGTCGGTCCAACATGGCTAAGCCTAGGTTGGCTGCGTCCTCAGTGTCATTAAAGTGAACGAGTCCTCACACTGCGACACAGTGGAGATCCAGGTCGTGAGGTAGGGAAGCTGACGAATCACCATCTTGCCGCCAGCTACTGGACAGACGCAGAGGATAGTGTCACCCATTAGCCGCCGGTTACCGGTCAGTCGCTAGTGGGATTACCGTAATAGTTACCACTAATCCGGGCCTGGCAGCTGACGGGTACTATGCCTTGCTGAAGGCCAACCCGTGATTTTGTCCGGGACTGCTTATTTCCATATTCGCAGCTAACCTCCATATCTAGAGGCCGTTCCACCATCCGCAACCTGTGGACCCGGTAGATGGGAGTTATAATCGCTACATCACACCTAACTTACCGCGTCAACCCGGACAACCCGCCGGGCGCGCTAAGGTATTAGGTTGTTTTGGCCACTTTAACCCCCGAATAT
>RDPX01000671.1:96005-109790 GCA_003991215.1 Morbakka virulenta | reverse complement strand
CTCAAAGGTTTGCGGGAGCATTAAAGGAAACATTTGTATTTCAAAATCTCATTTGAGATAATTCATAATAGGATCTGATGAAAACGTGGTTTCAATAGACATCATGTATTCTTTCTTATAAATATTTGTACCGTAATTAGAAAAAGGGACACCGTTGCATTGGTAAGCAAAGTGGTCTCCCCTTGACTTCACATCTCCTCCAATCCTTTTTTGCGAAAAGGACATAGACTGTGAAACAAATTGATTCATTGTGATAAAAGAAATTAACACAAAGATGTAATTAGTCAAGAGAACGTAGGATAGTGGAACTGACAAAAAGCAAGGGATAATTTGTAATGGGGCTTTTGTTAGATTCTATTGTCACACAGATGTTTATTTGTTTAGCTGAAGGAAACTCAATGTTTTCCCCGCATTGCCCAGAAAAGTGGTCCCAACCTTTTGTGTGCCAAGGACCGGTTTTAAAGTTTAAGAACTTCCTGAGGATCAGTGCATGGATAAGTGGCAGATTTACAAGTTAAAACTTAAACATCGGGTCTCTAAGTCATTATATTTGAGCTGGTTTAGGTTCTTACTAAAATACAGTATATTTCGGATAATCGTACTGTCTCGGTTGCACGGAAAAAATTGCAATTAACTGAAATTGCGTTTAACCGAAAATGCTCTTCCCTCTGATTTTGAACGGGCTGGGGACCGTCATAATGCTAATTACACTATGGCCTCATTAAAAAGCATTTGTTTTTTGTCCTTTTATCGTTTTTAGTTTGTTTTTTGTTTTTGTTTTTTTTCAATGTACTACATGTATTATAGTTTAATTCGATTTGAAAAAGGGTGTGAGCACAATTTGCTTTCTGGACTTTGCTAAGTTCTGGTGAACAATGTCCTCCGCCTACGAAGATATTAGCGCTCAGGATTTTGAAATTTCAAAGTTGGCTTTTGCACAATATTTACCTGAAATTTTGACCCGAGTTCGCCAGCAGGGCACTGCGATTAACCGAAATTTCCGAAACCACACTTGCAAAAAATTGCGATTATCAGGTTGAAATATATAGTGAAACATCCGTTTCACAGGGAAGATTGCAATTAACCGAAAATTGCGTTTATCCGAATTGCGATTATCCGAAATATACTGTAAATACATCAATAAAAGTAAAAAGAAAAACCAGAAACACTAAAATTTACTAAAATGTAAATACCAAAAAAAATATGCTGTCATCCCACGGCCAGATAGGAGTTTCTCTACGGCTCGCTGCTGGCCCGCGGCTCGGTGGTTGGGGACCCCTGGCCTAGACGTTTTTATTAGACAAATGAACAATAGTGTATGTTGTGTATTGCAAAATTTTGGCAGACCTGATGCCGTAAAGTTTTTTGAGAATCATTGAACAGTCCTAATATTGTTTTGGAACTTGGTATCATACGAAACTCGAACTAATCAAGAAAACAACAAAAATCAAATGTAAAAAAAACAACAGTCTTCCATTTCCTCTCATCTTGTTTGTTCCTTTGTCTTGCGCAGTAACCTTTCCTCTTCTCTTCTTTGCGTATCGGATTGATTAATGACTATTTGGTGGATGTCATTATTCGATTTGTTAATGTACCCAATTTTTTCCCCCATTTGCTTTTATGTACCACGGTATACGCATAAAAATGATCCACAGAAACCCTGGAGAGCTATTTGACCTAATTATTGCTTCGCTCGGGTGAAAAAGCGACTTCGTCTGTGCCACAACAGCCGCTATTATCTTTTCGGAAATTTTTCTCCAATTGTGGCGATCTTGGCCTTCTTATCTAACGATTTTGTAGGTCGTCCAGATTTTTGAGTGATAGGCGCCTGCAGTATGTGTTGTCTTTATTTTGTATATTTCTGTAGACCGTGTAGTTTCTTAGTCAGAGTAGTGAGTAGCGAAGTTCGTACTTTTCCTTTAAGTTTGTTGAATGCGTCTCTACAATAGTAGAATACCATTGTTTCATATGCTGCTATATGTTTGTCTCTGGGTATGTGTCAAAACAGGTTTCATCTAGCTGCACGTATTGTTAGAGATAACGGTCTCTCGTTTGAGATCTCATATAGGCTCTGATTAGCTATGATGGAAGGATCCTTGATTTTTAGTATCCTTCTATGCCGTCTCCCGTGATATAAGTCCAGCGTTTCTTACTGTTGTTCTGTTAGGCCTTATATTCTACAGTTGTAGAGAAGGATGGATTTGATTAGGTTCTTGTATAATTTTAATCTGATCTGTAGTTTAATTTTATCCTGGAAAGTGTTTTGCTTCTTTCGGTGTCTTTATCATCTCCAATCAGGTATCTAACTCCCTTGATTGAACGCCAGTTTTTTCTACTTTAATTTGTTTTTTTTATACTTGTGAACTCTGTTTTTGTCGGCATTAACAAATTCACGCAGAGGATTTTCAAGGTGGCTGATGGAGTGAACAGGACTCAGTCCATCTCCCTGAGGAGTACCAGTGTTTGCAGTAAATGGGTGTTGAACAGTGGCTCTCTCAATCGTAGTGTTGCTGAGAAGGAATCTGATTATTCGTAGTTCATCTTAGCTCACAATATCTTTTAAGATGTTGAGTAGTTTACAGCGATTAATAGTGTCAGATGCAGCTGTCATGTATCTGCCAGTGATATGTTCTTCGAGATCTTGGGTGATGGAACATTTAGCTGTAAGCCAGCGTATGACTTTACCAAATCTGCAGCACTTCTGTTGGGTTGAAATAGGCTTTGACTTGATTTCATTACTACTGTTATGATCTGGAGGCATATCAAAGAGAGTCCTTTTCTGATTGTGTTCGGAAGAGTGAGAGGTAAGAGTTTTTTGGGTTTGGTGTTATCACTTCAAGCGCGTTGATGTTCAGATTTTCATGGGTTTTGAATACGCTCTTAAGACAGTGAGCTGTAGCTAGTAGTGGTTATACTTGTACAGCTTTCAAAGGATACAGTTTAGGTCTACTGCACAGCTGTTGTTGTGCCTGACGAAACATTTTTTGGACCTCTTGAGGTGTGACAGGGGTATTCAGGAGTTTTGCTGTACCTTTAAATGCTTCACTGTGTTATGCGCTCTCGTCTACAAATTTGTCCATGAGGAATTCTGTTATTTTGGGGGCATCGCTTTGCTCCGTGAAGAATCTCCAATCACTATAGTGGACTTAGTATTTTCATGTGATTTACAATGTATCATTTTTGTTAATTTGAACATTTGTCTTGCACCACTGGTTTTATTCACGATAGAAATCTTCTTCTCTTTTTCTACATTTCTGAGGTCTTGCACTTCATATTTGGTGCAATATATTATTTCTCTCGTGATGTACTTCTTTGATTCTTTTCTCTATTGTACAACGTCGGATCTGGAGTCGCAATTCTATTTGCTTCTATCAGCATCTGGACCTCTGATTGGATGTTTGGTTTTAAGTAAATATCTAATAAACTATCGTCAAGCCACATTCAAAAGTTTTCATTTACAGTCCTGGTGTCACATCGGATACCTATCACTTGGCATTTAAAACGTGTTGAGGTGTTTGAAATTCACCACATACACAGTTCGGATTATTGCGTAGACTAATTCGATGCATGAAACTCGCGTATCGACCATATCCAGAGCGAATTCGATTCAGTTTAACCCATTTTGCAAGATTTAGGTCATGACCCGAGGGTTTAGTAGGCGGGTCTGGAATAAATTGTTTCAGTCTGCAGTTACAACTTTGCCATCTTTTACGTCACATTTCTTCAGCCCACCTTATAGGGAAGATTATATCGTTTGCATCAGTAGCTAGTGAGTGCATACGGTTGGACAGAGGTATTCTGGTTTTCAGTCTGTTATTCCCCAAGGGATTGGTCTGGACATATGAAGGCCTGATGTTACGGCTACCGTATCTTTAATATGGTTATGATTTAGCTAGAAATGCTGACTTTTTGGTAAAACTGTTTCTTTGATGGTTTTTGTGATTTGATCACAGTAGGTTTGAGGTGTAATTTTATATATTATATATATATATATAATATATAAAATTACACCTATATATATATTATATGTATAACTACAAAGATGTATAACATCTTTGTAGAAAAATGTTTTCAAGTAATTATTTGTACACAGCTGAAGATTGTGAAAGACTTGAAACTCTGAGTACTGTTAAGTTAGAGTTTTTCTTACTCATACATCTGATTATATGATAGCTCCTACTTTTTAATGTGGTAGAACACTGTTGCTGATGACATTTCACACTCGTCTGTTAATATATATATATGCCATATGTATATGTCCTTGACATATATGCTATATGTCAAGGACATTATTGTCAAGCCAGTTACAGAATTCTTCATCAACTCTTGTGATGTCTCTAGTGATCCCTATCACAAGAGACATCATCCACGAGCATCCAAGAAAGTGTTGAGGAGTTTGAGTATCGCCAAAATCCAAAATCCTTTGAGGTTATCCAATAAGGGTTTGTTGATCATACGTTGTAGTCCGTAATGAGGTGTTTCAATTTCAATATGAGGCAGTTGTTTTGCACGAGGTCTTTCCCCTCTTGTGTATTCCTTTCCAGAAGGCGAAGCTCCGTAAAAAAAAAGGTAACTGATAAAATATTCCTTCGTTATAATTTGTCCGGTTTATTTCCATATTGAAAATCACAGAGAAGTACCGTATCTTTCTCATTAGCGTTCTATTTTCCGAATCCCTTTATGAAAGTCCCGTAAAAGAACACTGCCTGAAGGCACAAATAAAAATGTCGCCATTTACAATATAAGAACAATTGATATCAATATGCTTTTCTTTTAAAATAAGAATTAAAATGCGTACATTGCCTTCATTGAAAGTGCCTTGGTGGTTGGCGAAGGAAGGGGCAGGGAGAAGGGTAAGCTGAGTCTCATAATAAATCACCTAAAACTATACACTAAATTTAAACAGGTTATCTTAATCAACAGACTGACATATTGCTATCCTTAGACATTAAGTTATGTTCAGCTATTGATTTTTTTACCGAGAGTCTAAAAATCTGATATTTTAGAATCAGAATAGATTATTAGATTGAACATTGGACTGGTCTATATATTATAAAATCACTTCTTTTTAACGCTAGTTTGTTTAAACTTTGAGAATACTGTTAGTTCAGCGAGTTCGCATATTTGCCATGCACTCTATTGATCTACAACATACCTAAACCTTTGTTTAGCCTGCTGATTTTAGCTTTGCAGAAAAACGGACTCTTTGTAGATACTTTTCGTTACCCAGTGCCTTCAAGCTGGCCACTCGTTGAAGCAATTTTGTTCTTGGCATACATTCATTTTGGGTCACAGTAACAACTGCACTTCTCCCCCCAAATCTTTTTTGTTCATCCATCAATCTCTTTTAGAACAGTACCTTAAGTCACTATTGCCACTAATTGACGCGCGCAAAGAATGGCCAATAGCATTCAATGAAAATGGTGTCAATTACACGTCACTTTAAATATGACTGCATTCATTGCCAGCTGCATTTACTTTCAATGATGATAGCCCGTATAAAATGATTTTAAACGAATTTAAAAAAGGTAAACTGAAGTGAAACGTTCCTAAAGTGAAACATCCCATATGTAAGCACACGGGGTTGTTTGAACATGTTATTAGTAGTCCTTAATAGGCCCCAGATAAAACCTGCGAAAATAGCTGTGTAATGAAATAAAAATCTTTTTTGTAAAATATATTGCATTAGAAAATCGAACTTTACCTTTTCATATCTTGTCAAAACTTCCACATGTCGTAAGCTGCTTTATCTGTATACATTTTTACGAAAATTGAAACCATACAGGTTTAATTTCAGTGTGGCTTAATTTGTATGTTCTTGTCGCGACATAGTATACTGTACTATGGTACAGTATATTATAACATATAGTATATAGTGTGGTATAGTTAAGTATCGTGTAGTCTTGTATAGGATAGGATAGTATGTCATGGACAAGTGTAGCATAGTAGAGTATAGTGTGTTTTAGTACAGTATAGTATGATATACTGCGGTATAATATAGCATAGTATAAGTACAATGTAATACAGTATAGTATAATATAGTATAGTTTAGTTTAGTATAGCAAGGTATAGAATAGTATAGTATAGGACAATATAATACAGTGAAGGATAGGATAACATAGTATAAAGTAATATGGCATGACATGGTATGGTGTAGTATAGGATAGTATGATGAAAGTGTATAGTAAAGTATAGTATAGCAAAGTGTCCTATAATACGGCACAAAATAGTATTGTATTGTATAACTAGTTATATTATAGTACGGTAAAAAACAGAGTAGGATTCATTAATATAAGTCTTAATTTGGGCATTCGTAAATACGAAGGGGGCTTATTTTTTAGTAATAAAGAATGGGTAATGATTATGTACAAAAATGACAAAGTATTTTGACAAAGTCGTTTAATCTGTAATTTGAAGCAATATGAATAGATACTGGCTTCTTTTTATTAAAGGGATTATTGCTTCTATTTCCCCTGTTACTTTTAGTAATGGCAATACTATTTATTTCGGTGATCAGTTGTCACTTGTAGCAGTGATGATATGGATTGCCTATCAGTTACAATTTTATATGTTGAGAAAGTTAAGGATTGGTTTTAGGAAAACAAATGTTCTTCTGTATTTTTTTTATTATTAATGGTAAAATATTATAGCGCTGTGCTGATTTCAGTTCTGAAGTTGTAAAAAATGCACTTTATGGGCCATCCCTCACTAAGCGATTAGTAACAGTACCTCCCATTCAAGCATGGTTTTACAAGAATCACACATCTCAACAAAACTACATGATCTGTTTCAAAGAGATTTTAGCACTGTTAAAGGATGCTCAATTATCTATTTTGTGGTTAATAACTTAACTGATACAAATACTTAACTAATGATAAATTATGTGGCAGAATTTTAATTCCAGGTATACCAGTAATATCAACCAATATCTTTCTGCTTAGCGTGCACGCTTTACTTTCCGAATATTTAAACGAGCACCCAGGATTGTAATTCGCATTTTATTACAAAGACATTCACTTTCACGGTTGAAAACACACATTACTCTCTTTTATTTCTCTTTTCGAGGGTTAAGTACCAGAACGAAGCATCTTGTTTTGGCAAATTTTATATAAAAATGTTTAAAACGTTTTACCTGGAGTGACTTGTACACAAAATTCAGTTCATAATTTCGGTTCCAATCAATCAATAAATAAAAATTAGTTACTAGACTAAATGCAGTTGAGTTCTGGCACTGAATCTTCATTTTGTTCTTGTTAGGTTGTTAAGTTGAAACATTGCTAACGTAAGTCGTTATTTGTCGACTTGGCTATACTATTTCTAAACATCTTGAAGGCAAAAATCTTCAAACGTAGTCTGTCTCTCATTCTCGTAAGCGGCCATCCAAACTTGAAAAAGGGCCGGCGCAATTAAATGCAGAAACACGGTAAACCATAAAGCGCTTGTTCATTTTCAAGTTTAGATTTCAATTTAACTAGATTCCTTTTCTAACAGAGAATCCGCTTTTTATCATTGGTATTCCTCCTAAGGTTTACGTGTCACTTCTGATTTTCAATATAGCTACATATTACCCGTTTAAAAACGCCTTGCATCTTCAAGGGAGCAAGGTTTTAATGTCTGATTTTGCAAATATCACTGATATCTTTACAGGTCAAATAGCACTACCAAGACCTCTACATGGACGATTTTCTAGGGAATGGCCTCGGTTTGACGACCAAACAAATGTTAAAATGATCAAATACCAAAAGGCGCAGCTGCTAATATTACTATTGGCGTAAACTTTTGTCTTAAACTATCGGCGTACACTATCGGCGTAAACTATCGTCTTAAACTATCGGCGTAAACTATCGTCTTAAACTATTGGCGTAAACTATCGTCTTAAACTATCGGCGTACACTAGCGGCGTAAACTATCGTCTTAAACTATCGGCGTACACTATCGGCGTAAACTATCGTCTTAAACTATTGGCGTAAACTATCGTCTTAAACTATCGGCGTACACTATCGGCGTAAACTATCGTCTTAAACTATTGGCGTAAACTATCGTCTTAAACTATCGGCGTACACTATCGGCGTAAACTATCGGTGGAATAGATTGCTAAGGAGAGGGCCCGACGGAAAACTTGAGTTGAGAAAGCGGAAGAAATTTATGTAGATTTACGCAATTGAGTTGTGACTTTTGCGGAATTTTTCCTGTTACAATCTGCTTCTTACTTGTTGTTACCAACTTAATCATCACAGTTTAAGAGCAAGAGTCCTTTTTTGTGATTTATTTTTAACGCTTCAGCGCAGCATGTTTCTTCACTTCATCTTCCTTTAAAACCCTGTCTATTCTCATTTCCAGCTTCTCTGCCAATAATGTTTATCAATTTTCTTAATTATTATGATTCATTAACAATCAATTTGTTCTTTACTTTCCTGCAACTGTTGGAATAATTCTGGGTAATAATTATTGAAATAATATAATAATTATTGAAATAATATAATTATTGAAATAATATAATAATTATTGAAATAATATAATAATTATTGAAAAAATATAATAATTATTGAAATAATATAATAATTATTGAAATAATATAATAATTATTGAAATAATATAATAATTATTGGAATAATAAGTGCATTAACTATGGGAGCTTTCATTGAATTTTGTTTCAATAATCTTATAGAAAACAAAGACAATATTTATACCAAAGTACCGAGACGCCAAAACAAGACGAACATAAATTGAATTCAAAATTCTCAATAGCTATTCATACATCAGTTAAATAAGAAATGCTGTCGTTCCTTCATTCAGAGTTTTGCCTACTTAAAATGGGCCAAAAGGCCGTTGACACTCTGTAATATTACCGTACAGTGGAAAACTTGGTCAATATGAATATTTACAGCATCAGTAATTTCTTCAATGACAGGGTGCGCTATCTAAACATTGCAATAACCATAAAACATTTAGGCTCATACTGGTTGCTAAGAGATGAGTTAAGGTTGGTACAACATAGACGTTGTGACAAAATTATAAGTGATATATGGAAAATGTTGAGCAGATCTATTTGAAAGCAGTTGCTGTAGACTTCGGGGGGGGGCACGAATTATAAAGTAGAGTAAGATATTAAGAAAAAAAAAAGGGGGGGGGAAGTAACAGAATGGTTGTGGAGAGCATCAAGTGAATTATAAAATAGAGGAAGATATTAAGAAAAAAAAAGGGGGTAAGTAACAGAATGGTTGTTGAGAGCATCAAGTGAATTATAAAGTAGAGTAAGATATTTGGGGGGAGGGAGGAAGGAAAAGAATGGTTGTGGAGAGCATCAAGTGAATTATAAAGTAGAGTAAGGTATTAAGTGTTGAGGGGAGGACGAAGAAGGTAGGAGACATAGAGTGGGTGTAGAGTAGATTAATTGAAAAGAACGAAAAAAGTCAACCAACCAACAAAAATGAAACAAACGGGAAGTTTATGAAAAATTACACCTCTCCCATTGTAACTAAATTTAATACATTAAATATATCAACGAACAAGTATTCATCTAAGCACAAAATGAGCTGTTTTCTGTGAAAGGTAAGCGTCGCGAAAGCACAAGGCAAAAGAAGGATGATTTCGCCGTGGGTAACTTTTTTTGTGTACGCATAGGAGTCCATATTGCTATGCGAGATTTAGTGAATAGAACGTATAGTATCGGATGGGAAAATATATGTGTTACCACAAAACACGATCAAGGTGCCAGATTAAGGAAATACACGTAAACGGGTTTTTTATACTTAAAGAAACGAAGAAATAATAATTAAAAGCCAGTTAACGTTTATGAACAGCTGTTTAAAACAATTGGAAAACATATTCAAATAATTTTTGTCAACAAATGAAGGGGGATGAAAGTTATATATCAATTATCCCCAATATTCTCATGTGGAAGAAAGACCTAGCTCTTTAATTACTTTGAACTGTTTGATTCACCCCATTTGTGGTTCAGCAAATGCTGGGCTATTGTCACATAACAATTAAGAATTAGACGAATACCGTTGTAGTGTCTTTTTGGTTGAGCGCGATCGACGGAAGATTCTTATCTGCAGGGCAATCGTGTTTTCTAAGATGGACAGAAATACCATTCTGTCTATCACGGTCAGTTTTCCTTCAATTCTAGCTACAAGAATAACCTTTTTATGTATAAATAACTATATGACACTTCTGAAATAGTCTACAGTCATCTTCAAATTAATTTTCTGTACTAAGCAGAGTGGTAATAGGTGGAGATGAATAACTTCCAAAGACAGTTAACCACCGACTTCTCAATATTTCTCTGCGGTATTTCAATGTCGTTTACTCATACCTACGGAAAATTTCAGGCAACACCAAAACATGACATAAAAAATGCCAGTGGCGTTGGGCACTGCAAGTGGCGCTTCGAATTCCCTTTTTTCCTGCCGAAGCAAAGGCGCACGAAATCAGTGCGCCTTTGCTTCGTGTATAAACTGCTGAATCAAGTAGTCGCTTTTAAATAATTGAATCGAAAAGAAATTTACCAAACGAATTAATTTTGTTTTCAACGCCAGGGTGACAATGACTGTATTTTAATCGGTCAAATAATTTCTAGTGACACTAAATTATTGATTTTCACAATCTTTTTGAGTTTATATGACAGTACCATTCACCAGCTGACTGGCTATTTACGTCCTTCAGATTAAATTATGCAAAATGGTGAAGGTTAAATTATGCATTATATCCTAAATATTCCATCAGATAATATGTACGATACATTACTGATTTATTTAAAAACTGAAATCAATTTATCTCGTGTTCAGGCAATGTAACAACAAATCCAACTAAGGAAAACTTAAACCTTAGCATGGAAAATACAAATCAATTTCAACCAAATCTTTCCTTTGTTTAAAATTTAAGAGCTGAAAAAATGTTTGAAACTTCTGTCGCAAATACAAATTTTTTAATATATTGAATCGACAGCATTACAAATATATCGTCACTTTCCAAAAATGATATTATCAAGATAATCATGTCGCTATTTCTTTGCGATAAAGTTGTTTTACTTAATTCAAATTGCTGTTATTATTGAAGATAAGCGTGATTTTAGTTGGAACGTCTACGCTCTGCACTAATGGTCAATATTTCGATAAATAAGCATCGGATGATATGCAAACAGCTGTAAGGCACCTCCAATTTATCAGTGGTCAGCAGACCGTTCGGTAATTCACTGTATTAGGGGTGCAAGTATAGGGTTTATTACAAGTGGGGTTGGCTTATGACCTAAAACATGTTCTTGTCTGAGACCAACCATAGATAAAAGATTTAATTACAGACTTCTTTTGTACTCTTTTTTACTAAGAGTATAAAGACTTGGATGAATACGCTATAAAGTACACTTTTTAAGAAAGTATAGAACTTGAATTTTCAGTTAAAACCTGCGTTTGTTCTATGATTGAAATGTCATTATCAATTAAGTTTGCTGCAGAATGAAGCGAGGGCGAGCTTGGGTCACTGGGTGTGGCAGCTGGACTATTCTGTGTCATTTGGGCGGACACCTACAATGAAAAAAAGAATGACAGGTTTGTGCAAGTATTCATTATTACTATTATTATCATTAATACATTCCTGCTTGGTTGTTTTACTATTTAATTAGTTATTTACGTATTTATTTTCATTGGCCATTTGTATAATTCAATGCCAGTTTTCTCTTATAGAAACATGAAAAAAAAGTTGGCATTCTCAAATAAACAAAGCTTTTCACAGGATGTTCGCAATAGGATTTAGAACAATTATGGGGTCTCTTTCTTTCCATCTTTATTTCCTATTCTTGTTCTTCTTTTCCTTACTATTAGTACAATTATTTATCATTTATATTGTTGTATGTATGTATGTATGTATGTATGTAGCGTTGTATGTATGTACGTTATGTAGGCTTGTATATATGCATGTATGTATGAGTGTATGTATGTATGAATGTATGAATGTATGAATGTATGTGTGTATGTATGTATGTATGTATGTATGTATGTATGTATGTATGTATGTATGTATGTACATAAACATACATACATATAGACATACATACATACATATATACATATATACATAACAAACATACAAACATACATACATACATAATATACATACATACATACATACATACATACATAACATACATACATAACATACATACATAACAAACATACATTCATCAGTATTTTGAAACACTGATGAATGTAGAGAATCCAAGAGAACCTGTTGTGCTATGCAACCTAACAGAAGGTTCTGTGTCATCTCTTACAGAGGAGGAAGTTAGAAGAGCCGTAGAAAGAATGAAAAATGGAAAAGCCAGTGGGCCATCAGAAGTGACAGTAGAGATGATATAAGCACTTGGAGAGGATGGAGCGACATGGATGACGGAGCTGTGTAATAAAATCATGAATGAGGGCAGGAATCCAGAAAGATTGGAGAGATAGTTATATTGTCCCTATCTCCAAACAGAAGGGAAACAACACGGAATGTGGAAACTACAGAGGGATAAAGTTAATGGAGTATGCAATGAAAGTTATGGAAAGGATCAAGCAATGAAAGTTATGGAAGGGATCATGCAATGAAAGTTATGGAAAGGAACAGAGACTTAGAAATATCATAAATATTGATGAAATGCAGTATGGCTTTAGGAAAGGAAAAGGCACGCCTGGAGGGAAACCAAACACTCTACCGTGGATTTATAGATCGGGAGAAATCCTACGAGAGGTTGTCTTCTGGGCCTTGCGGAAGAAGGGAGTACCAGAGAAGATGGTAAAGGTCATACAGAGGGATAAAAGGTCACACAGGAAATGTACGAAGGGGCAAAAACCTCGATCAGATCAGAAGAGGGACAGTCAGAGGCTTTTGAGGTCAAGGTAGGACTGCATCTGCATCTGCACTGAGCCCATTTCTGTTTGTCACTGTAATGGATGTGGTGACAAATGGACTGCGAAACGAAGACGCTTGGTAACTTCTCTTTGCTGACGATATAGCTGTCACTGCTGACACCGAAGCAGATCTGCAGGATAGAGTGGTAATGTGGCAAAGGACATTGGAGAGGCAAGGAATGAAAGTAAATGCAAAGAAGACGGAGGTGATGGGATGCTGCAAAGAAGGAGGAAGGGTATTGGACATGAGAGATGCCAGTGGTGACCACCTGAAACAAGTGAAAAGTTTCAAATGCGTGGGATCGACCCTAGAAGAGACTGGGGGTTGTGAAAGAGAAGTAAAGGAAAGAATAAAAGCTGGTTTGAATAAGTGGGGAGACGTGAAGGGCATAGTCTGCGATAAAAGAATCCCCCAGCGGGTGAAAGTAAAGGTATATAGGACGATGATCAGACCAGTGCTGGTGTGCGGAGGGGAAACCTGGGGCCTTAGAAAGAAGGAGGAGCAAATGCTTATGCGGACAGAAATGAGGATGCTGAGGTGGATTCTTGGAGTGTCGTTGGGGGAGACATGCACAAACGAGAAAGTAAGGAAAGTGGCAGGAATAACATGCATTAGCATCAAGTTGAAGGAAGCAAGGTTGAGGTGGTTTGGGCATGTAGCAAGAAGAGATGAAAGTTGTGCAGTTCAGATGGTACGACGAGAACCAATTAGAGGAAGGCGATCGGTCGGAAGGCAGAGGCTGAGGTGGAGGGACATCCTGAAGCGGGACATGGAGAGGACTGACGGAAGGAGATGGACAGAGCTCGTTGGCGCCAACAACTACGTGCTGCTGAACCATGACGACAGGGGAAACAGCAAATGGAAGAAGAAGGAACATACATACATACATACATACAT
>RDPX01000671.1:41513-56096 GCA_003991215.1 Morbakka virulenta | reverse complement strand
TTTTTAGGCCGGACGAAAGAAGAGAGTCAGTTGGATAGAAAAAGCTATTGACAATGCACGAGGCATTACACCCAAAAAGTAACGTTGACAGGCAATACATCCCAAGAAAAGAAGGTGGAAGAAGATTGCTTAATGAGAGAGATGTTGTAAACCTCGCAGCTATTGGTATTGAAAGATATGTATGCAACAGTGACGGAAGGTTAGAAAAAGCAGCTAGATTGGCAAATGAATATAAAGGAGAAAGCAAAGATGAGTTAAATTGTCGCAAAAGAATGAAGGGCATCTGGAGTAGAACGAAAAGACTATAAATGGGCAGACAGACAGAAAATGAAGCAGATAAGAAGATGAGCCATATCACAAGTGAATGGAGTATGTTGATGCAAAAAGAGTACAAACGTCGACATGATTAGGTTGGAAAGCAAATCCCTTGGGAACTCTGTCGTAAAAAACGGGATCGAAGTAAAGCCAAAGTGGTATGAACATCAACGAGAACCAGTACAACAAAAAAGCAGATGTGTGAAATATTTTGGGATTTTAACATACAGACTGACCAAGTGAGTGAAGCTAGACGTCGTGATATGATTGTGGCAGACAAAGAAATAAAATCCACTAATATAATTAATTATGAAACGTGAGTAGACTCAAAGGAGGTAGAATAGTTTGAGAAATATCCAGACCTACACGGTAGATAAATCAGTTATGGAGTACGAGGGTAACACTTGGAAACACATTTTATAACACTGTTTTTATACATCACCATTTAGTGAACAACAAATGTAAAACTATAATACAAAACTGACAAATATCGAATGTACCAATAGTTATTGGAGCATTAGGGCCAATCCCTACATCCTTGAAAGGCTATCTCAAGGAATCAAGTGTGCATGCTGATATCTCTTAAATACAAATAAGGGGATTATAAGAAAGCGCAAGGATTATCAGGAGAGTCTTGGAGTCCTAAGGAATCTTGTTGCCTCTGGAATTTTGGAAAACAGTTCCATCGTAAGATAAGTGATAGTAAACAGATAATAATAATAATATGAAAAATAATAATTAATAATAATAATAATAATAATAATAATAATAATAATAAGCCAAAAACCTGATGTAGATTCATCAGACACCCGTAGGTGGCTTATTAGTGCTGGTCTTAAAGCGGAAACCGAAGGATTTATAATAGCTGGACAGAACCAGAGTTTATTAACCCGAAACTACGAAGCAAATGTTATATGTAATGGTGCCAATCCGAAATGTAGATTTTGTGATAAAAGTGTCGAGACGATTGACCATTTGGTGTCAGGTTGTCAAATCCTAGCGCCAAACGAGTATACTAATAGGCACAACCGTGTACGTCAGTATATTCATTAAAAAGTGTGTAGCTACTATGGAATTGAAATCAGTAATAGACATCCCAAAAGTAACCATATTATGGAATTTCCCAATAAGAACGGACCGAACGATTCAAACTAACAGACCAGACATTGTCATAAAGAATAAATTGACCAAGCAGTGCCAGATGATTGATATGAGTGTCCCATCCGACAACAATATCACTGCCAAGGAGTTTGAAAAGCTTGGTAAATATAAAGCTGAGGTGGTGTACTAGGGTGTGGCAGCTGCCGCGCATAAGCAGTTACTTGGAGCCAGACCTAAGAGATGGGTGTCTTCAGGAGACCAGTAGGTCCATCCAATTCAAAGGTCTGCTGATGGTTGCTACTACCCGGTACTCTATCCGAAAACCCCTTTTACATATACTAATACAGAAATGCAAAAAGAAAAGAAATGTACACATCAGATAAACTTGAACTATGAACTTGCAGGAATGCGAAAAACGAAGAAGGTGGTGATTGTACTGGTAGTTATTGGAGCATTGGAAGTAATAACAAAGAATTTTTATACATGCTGAGAAAAATTAGAACTGTATCATACAGTTGAGAGGCTGCAGAGTCAATGCTTGGTCGAAACTGCAAGAATAATACTGAAATATTGGATAGAAAGTAAAGACCTCAGAAAGAAGTGATTCCATGATATCTAAGACCATTGGGTCTTGTCCACTATCCTGGAAAACGAACCGACAACTCAAGAGCAACTTTGGAAAGAGACATTACAATGGTATGCAATGATGATGCCATATGAGAGTATCTCCCGAAGCGAAAAAAGAAGGCCAAAAGTTCCTTGGAAAAGAACCATCAACAAGGATCTATTTAAGCTGGGAATATCACGGGACAACACTCGTTGCAGCCTTTTGCTTCCCAACGAATGGATATGTAGGGAATTAAGTATGGGCTTAAATCAACCTAAAATCTAAAGAACAAATAAATATAGTATGAAATTAAGCATGAGGGTCTACTACTAAATGAAATTTAATAAATTGGATTGCAATAATGTGTAATAGCTCACATGTTACACATGTTATATTCCTGGGAAAAAAAATCAGTATCATGGTTTGTGTTGCAAATAATATTACAATAATAAAAATAAATAGGCAATAAAAACAATAAATAGGCAATATAAACAATAAATAGACAATATAAACAATAAATAGACAATAAAAACAATAAATAGGCAATAAAAACAATAAATAGGCAATAAAAACAATAAATAGACAATAAAAACAATAAATAGACAATATAAACAATAAATAGACAATAAAAACAATAAATAGGAAATATAAACAATAAATAGGCAATAAAAACAATAAATAGACAATAAAAACAATAAATAGGCAATAAAAACAATAAATAGACAATAAAAACAATAAATAGACAATATAAACAATAAATAGAAAATAAAAACAATAAATAGGCAATAAAAACAATAAATAGGCAATAAAAACAATATACAAAATAAGGCCGACTTCTTGGCCTTCTTTAAGCATCTTA
This sequence comes from Morbakka virulenta, assembly GCA_003991215.1. Classification (NCBI taxonomy): domain Eukaryota; kingdom Metazoa; phylum Cnidaria; class Cubozoa; order Carybdeida; family Carukiidae; genus Morbakka; species Morbakka virulenta. Next base: position 53,214 of record RDPX01000671.1, on the reverse strand, counting down.
AACATACCGGGTCTAGATTGACATTGTTGTGAATGTCAATGCTGGTCCCTGAAAGATCAAGGACATCTGCGCCAATATCTGTAAAAAAATTAAAAAATGGAAATAAAATAAAATAGAGGAACCTTCTGAAGAAACAAATGCTGTTTTAATAAAATTTGGTGTATGGCCAACTGTTAGGTACGGAACTAATGACTTTTCTTACCACAGCTTTTATTACTTTTCCTACCTACCTACATCGGTAAAAATCATATAATTAAGGAAGTCCTGATGTACCCAAAAATCTCTTGAAATAATTGTAGTAATATGCTTTTTTTCTCGGTGGATTTTTTTGTGAATTCTTCTGTTATATACTACTTAAATAAAAAACCCCTACAAAACCGTAAAACAACAAAAAACACAAACAAAAACGTGAAACAAATTCAAAAATAGGGAGATAAACCCTTTCAGTGCTGAAATACGATTACAAATAGAGTTCAACATCGCAATTAAATTGAAGAAAAATCGTTGTGCAGTTATCGGTGGTTGTGAGTGGTTTTCTGTAATTTGTAGTTATATTAAATATGTGTCGGATATTTATCATGCCGTGAGTTGTAAACTTTTTCTGAGCTAACTTTTGAGAGATACTTCTCTCATCGTCAGGTTACTGAAGTAATAAGGCATACTGTTGTGTACTTTGATATTGCAGCCATACTTGGCGACAGGGAATATACATATTAAACAGCGGTGTACCCATGAGAGCTTCAACATCTTGTGTGATTGCTGAAATATTCAAAAAGCCATAGCGTTATCAATAGCAGACCACAGTGCAACTGTCTAGAAGAAATGCGTTGACGATGTGTTCACAATTATTAAGGAAGATCATCTAAAAGGATTCATTGTGCACATCAACAGTTTTCACTTCAGTTGGTTTGAGGGGTGGTGCCTTTCCTATCTTGTGTTAGTTGTGTTTCCTTTCTATAATGCTTGAAGCCATATTTCTGTATGTGTCTAAGATATGCTGTTGATGTGATTGCTGTGCTGTGGGGAATGGAATGGATGGGTTCTTTTATTTTTCTTGTTGTAGTATTTAATACTGGGTCTTTTATTGATGGTACCCCTGGGAAACAGTGGGCCCATTTTTTTCTTTCAAAGAATCCCATCTATAAAAGACCGGAAAGGAAGCAACAGATCAAGAAAAAGTGGGGCAGAAAACACGCAAGGCACCATAAAATGCAAGACATACGGATCGTCCCTCCAGAGCTCTCCATGGGAAGGCCCTTCCTCTTGGGTTGGTCATCACCCAGTGCTCAGGCATCTCGAGACCACCTTTCCTACATGGTTAAGCCCTATAGCTGAAGACCCGACCAAGGAGAGGCAAGAGCTCTACACTTGATCATAGCCACATGGCCGAGAAGAGATGCAGTATTAAATATTACAACAAGAAAAAACAAAACAAAAACAAAACAGAAACAAAACAAAAACAAAACAGAAACAAAACAAAACAAAACAAAAACAAAACAAAAACAAAAACAAAAACAAAACAAAAACAAAACAGAACCAAAACTCATTTGAATGAAACGTTGTTTGTAAATACTTACCATCACAGCGCATTGCAACTGTCATGTCAATGTTAATTCGTATTTTGCTACAATGAACGAAAACAATGGCAAAATAGTATTAATGGTAGAGCACTAGACTGGGGAATACAAGTAGAAACAATAATAGCTAGAGTTAAAGTTTATTTTATCCAATTATATTTCTGCGTTTCAGAACACAATAGGCTCTCTTGTACTTTGTAAACACTCAGTACATCTCGTACTTTTTCTGGTACTTTCAGGGATTTTGGTCTCAAGTGTGTAATGCAGCCCTCTGAATCTATTGAAATAGTGGGTGGCACAGGGTTGTTGATCTGAGCTGGCCTGCGTCACATTTTAGGGTCAGCAATGCCGTTCTGACAGGTCTTTGGACGTCGGCAGTCTGTAATTTGTCGTATGTAGTTTTTCGTTTTTACTACCCGACGGAAAAAATTGACACAAGGTCCGTAGTCCAGTCAATTTGATTCAATGTGAATTAAACACGTAGTCTGTCTCTCTTTTCCTGTCAGAGAACAGTGTTAGTTTTTTTGTCTGTTTTACTAGAACTCAGACCTCCTAAACACCATTGAATTCTCAATTATTATGTTAAACCAGTATTACTTTATAATTCAGGGAACTGGGGTTTAACAAAAAGAGATATCGAAGGAGTCGATAGCTTTCATAGAAAACAGCTGAGACAAGTACTAAATGTAAAATTTTACTGGTTTACTTTACTGCTTAAAAAACAATGTTTTCAACAAAAACAATGTCAAAGTGAGCTACAGTTGCACCCAAAACATAGGAACCCTCATCAAGAACCACAACAGAAAGATTACTTCCAGCCCAAGCAAAGAAACCCAACCATGTAATTGCAGAAAGAAAGACGAGTGCCCCCGAAATGGCGATTGCCGCCAAGAGTCAATCATTTATAAATGTGAAGTAACCGCCTCCAACTTTCCGAAGAAGGTTTACATATGATTAACAGAAAAAGACTTTAAAACCAGATGGAATGGCCATAAGCAGTCGCTGTCAAACAGGAAGTACAAAAACAGTACATCACTATGTTCCTACGTGTGGGGCATGAAAGAAAATCACCAAACCACCCCAAAGCTGAAATGGTCAATGATTAAACACGCCAAGACCTACACAACCAATGTACGCACATGTTCACTTTGTTTACAAGAAAAGTTTGAAATTTTAAACTACCAGAACAAATGCGAACTTTTAAACAAAAGTGAACTGATTGCCAAATATCGCCACATGAACAAATTCCTTCTCGCTAATCCTTCTCGCTAATCCAAAGACTAACATATGTAAACAATGCTAACAACCTATTATGTGATGTTGTTCTATTTTTACCTATTGTTGTAGTTCTAGTTTAATAACCATATATATGTGTGGGTGTGGGTTTTGTAACGATTTTTAACCAGTATAGCTGATGAGTGTAAGACACAAAACTTTAAGTTCTATACACAAGTTTTGAGTTTTCTCTTTTACCTTATATATATATATATATATATATATAAACAAATCAGTATTTTACATATATTGTAAAAATTGCTATCAACGTGGTCCTGTTTTGACACATTAGTAAACAAGAAGGGAAAACATAATGAGAATAGGAAGCTAAAAATTGCTTTTGGACTGATCTAAGACTATTAGCACATAGTAAGACACTCAAAATGCTGAAAAACGAGCCTGAATTGAAAAGTGGAAATTTAAGGGAAACTAATCACTAAAATCTAAAAACCTTAAAATTCAAAGATGCTATTTGAAATCATTTTATTTAAAAATCATGCCTAATTTCTTAGTATAATGTTTATAATCTTCCTCTTTACATATTTCTAACGGGAAATCATTGTAAAGTCGACTACCTTGGTAATGGAACAATTGAGGACCTATTACCAAGTACCTAATTACAATTTTCATAGGGTCAACATGAAATGGGGCAAAAATCTGCAAATAAAAACAAATTTTCAAATATCTTACCTTTCTGCATCTTTGTCTACCTGATACTCATACTTAATCTCTGTATCTCTATAGTACATAAATTCTGATATGACTAGTATTCCAATAAACAGGAAGGTTACAATTGATACTGTAGAAAGAAAGTAAAACTAACACAAATATAAAATAAAAGGGTGGTATATCAATGATTTGCAAACAAATTTTGTAGTAGTAGGCTTATTATTATTAACATTATTTATTATTATTTATTATTATTGAGTGGTGGAGAAATACGAGCCCACAAAGGACTCAGAGGTAGAAACCCCAACAAACCCATTCGACTCCTAGCCCGATCCGTAAGCTGGGTGCATGCATCATGTCAAAGTATGTGCGATATTGATGATATTGATGTAAATTAAATCAGCACATGACCTATAATAATAATAATAATAATAATAATAATAATAGTAATAGTAAAAAAATAATAATGATAATAATAATTATCATTATTATTGTGGGTATTCCATTTCACAGGAAAGCCGATTTTCAGGCTGGGACCTGGTCTTTTCCAAAGAGCTGAGATATCCTGACCTTACCTTCCATCTATTTTCTACTCCTTTCTCTCCAGTACCTTTTGCAGGATGTGTGCTGTTCCTAGCAGAGCTGACCTTTGAATAGTTTCAAAAGATAAATTGACTCCAAGCATGGCCAGAAAGGATGTCAGTCACTCTGTAATTGTCCCCAGTGCACCAATGATGATCGACACAACAGTTGTCTTCATTTTCCACAGCCCCGAGATCTCTTGGGGCAGCTCTTGGTACTTTTCTATCTTTTCATCTTCCTTTGCCAGCATTCTTAAATCTCTGGGGATGGCAATGTCAATAATATTGCACTCAATGAATTTCTTCCCTACCACAATGATGTCAGATTTTCTCACTTCTATTTGCTTATCGACCCACAAAACCTTCACTTCGTCGTTTTCAACAACCTTCACTGCTCTGTAGTCATACCGCACCTTAGTTTGAGGTAGTCTGTGCAACTTACAGGGGTTCCAATGCATTGCGCCTGCAACTTTGTCATGCCTTGCCTTGTATTTAGTCTGGGCCAGTTTGCTGCATTTGTTGATGATATGCGAAACAGTCTCATCCCTGGTCTTGCACATTCTTCACAAAGCTGAATCTCTGCTATGCTCAATTTTTACTTTTCTATAGAGTTGGTATTCAATGCTTGGTCCAGAGATGCAATGAGTAAGCTCTCTGTCTGTCACTCCAAACTCCCTCTGTTAAGCCATTGCCAACTTTTCAGAGCCAAAAATTGTCTGTCTCATATGCTGTCCATGCATAACCTTGCTATGCCACCCTTCTTTGTATTTCTCTCTCTGTTTCTCCCCGAATATTTTCCTGTTATCTTCAATCTGCCTCCCTGTGTACTACTGTATTGTCATCATATTTGTGTTCTTGCCATTTATGTACGTAATCAGGCTCTGATCTTCATACCTGACTGTTTCTAGGATTATTCCAATATAATCATTCACACCACAGTAGGAACCATGGCTTAATGGTTAGTGCATCTGCACAGTAACCAAGAGTTATGGGTTCAATTCCCTGAGCTGTAGAAGAGAAATTGGAACTTTGCAAAGAAAAAAAAAGCCATTGGTTGGCGTCAGGAAGGGCATCCAGCCAAGAAATTCCTCACTGACGAATCAAAGTCCCTGTGAAGGGCACCGTCTGAGCCCCAATTGCTGGGGGAAAATGACGTTAAAAAAACAAAACAAAAAAAACAAAAAACAAAAAAACTACATACTACATATTCTGTCGTAGAAATAAACCATGGACCAACCTGAGCTATTGTCGCTTTATAGATTTTGATAGTAAAATATTTAATTTTTATTTTGTTAAATAGACAAGTCAATGCAAACTACCTTGATTAGTGAGGTTTGTAATTGTATGTGTTCAGATGAAAAAAATAAAAAGATTCCATTAATCTCAGATTTTCTTTTTCAAATTGCAAGTTAATATTTGCATTATTACAAAATTTAAGCTTGTCAGGATAAAGGGTCATATAATACTTCTAACATATAACAGAACAATTCAGAAACATTAAGTTACTTTTTCATACTACAGGAGCAGGTACAAATAACAAGACCAATTACAAAAATCAATTATGAATTTTCAACGTAACATTCACAGAAAGTAGGCAAAACAAACCAAACCAAAACAAAAACAAAACCAAAACAAAATTGATTCACTAAACAATCATCTCTATACATTCACGACTATTAAATACATTTTAAACAACACACAGAAAAGAAATAATAAGGTTTCAAATGATCTGCTTTGTATACTCATCCCCTCATACATTATCCTTCCTTCCTACATATAGTCTGTCAATATCATTCTTTGGATGGACAGCTTTGTGCATTGTGAGGAGTTTCCTAGTTCTCCTGTCCATTGCTTTTAGCTCATCTACTATCCAATGTAGAAAGGGGCTAGAATATCTCTTTAGTGATACTGCCCTGGTGTTAACCCCTTTTACCAGGCTCAACTAGCTCTGCAAAGATATTCTTTGATAATTTTCTCCTCCATCTTATTTTTCATTATTATGTTGCTTTTTATGGATCCCAGATATTTGCATCCTTCCTCAGCATTTAATACCTTGATGCCACTGTCATGTGGCAGCTTTATTCCATTTGAATTTGGCAATTGCCCTCCTTTCATTATCACTACTGTGCATTTCTCATGCCAATATCTGGGCTGAATACCTTGACTACTTGAATCAATCCATCAAAGGGTTGCTTCTTCTTTGCAAAGATCTTCAAATCATCCATGTAAATGACTGATTTTATCCTTTGGTCTGGTAAAGCTATAACCATTTTTTCACTTTCTAAATATCAGAGTGAGTGGGATCAATACTATGATAAACAGTAATGAAGGTAGGAATCTCTCTAAGAAATTCCTTCTGAAAACTTCTGCACAGGTCTTTTTTTTAGAAGGCAATTCCACCTTCCAATGGTTTGCAGTAATAAATCCAATCCATAGCAATATTCCTCTGCTTTGTCTTTACTTTCTGCAAAATCTTTTTTTCTACAAGCAGCAAACCATTTGTCCCCCTAGATCCTCTTAGGCAAACTTTTTATTTGTCTGACAGAAATCGTCTTTCCTCCAATGACGTATATACCTCTGCAATTGTACCCATCAATATTTTTCATATTAAAGGAAGACATGTAATTGGGCAGTAGTTGCTAGCGATATTTCCTTTGGTGACAACTGTCTGAATGAGAACTGTTTTCCCTCTTACCAACCAGTTTGGTACCTCTTTCTGCAAGGCATTCATTCAACTTTGTAGCCATTCAAGCATAAAGTTATGAAAACCTCTTTGTTGTAAGAAACTAACAGCTGAACTGAATAAAGCCAATAACAAGAATAAACACCTGATTGAGGTTTTTATTATGACTCAAAACCACTACAGAAGTCAAAACACTAAAATATAATATGGTGGTGTGAGCATTACAACACAAACAATATTATGTCAGCAACAGGGGATTCCAATCCAAGGGCAGGATTCTAAAATAGGCGAATCACAACACAGCATTCCAAGTATAGGGGAATCACAACACTCTTGTACCAGAACCGACTAACACCATCTGCCCCAGGTGCTTTCTGGTTTCCTAATCTTCTAAGGATGACTTTCCTACTTTCAATATCAATACTCAAACAAAAGAAGGAACTTGGTAGTTGCTGGTGAACTTAAAATTCCTTATTTTTACTTTCATTACAATTGAACTAAGGTTACTAAACAGCTTACACAATTGGTGTGGTAAGAAAGAACAAGTGTCTCTCCATCTTCCATGTTTCATCTATTACCTTGGCCAAAATTTGCAAGTTGATAAGTGCCCAGGTTCTAAGAATGATGAATGGGAATTACTAGAGAAAGGGGCAATTATTAGAATGAATACATTAGTCTTTTCTGTTGTTAGTACCATAAAAAGTGCAACAACAAACTCTCTTATTTGATTTTAGATTACTTTGGGCTATCTCATGTGATTTAGTCTGTATATCACCTTCATCCACACACTGCTATATTTCCAGACACAAGAAGGTCTTTACATGACTCCTTCCCTAAACTGCTTGGCTTAGAGATTGTCCTTCATCAATCTGCTTTACCTTTTAAGTGAATTGATTTATTTCACCTTTTCTACTCCTTTCTTCACAGGTGTAGTGTCCTTCTGTCAAGATGTTTTATGAGACATGAATGAAGGTTTCAAGATTAACAGATATTGATTACATTTCTCACCTCAATATGAGGTTGATCTCAAAGACCACCTTAGTAAAGTCAATGAACTTACAAAAAACTGATCTTGCCTTCAACAATCACACTCACTCACTCTCTCACTATCCAGTTGGCATGTATCCATGGTTTGCACATGTATGCCTTATCAAGTCCCTTTATATATAATTCTTTTAGTTTAATTAATTATATGGTTTTTATATGATTCCCCATTTTTAGCATTCTTGTATTGTACTTTATTGGACTATTTTAAAAGGCAGGTTGAGTGTGAAGCATGAAAATACATTTCAATTATCTGTTTATATTATTAATGTTGCCAGTAAGCTTTTATGTGGTCATACAAGCTCTTCTATTTTCCTAAGCATCTCCATTCATCACACTGTGGTTCCCCAAGATCTTTCTAATGCAATGCAGCTCTGTCATTAGAATTTACCTATAAAGTTTTGATATTAGAGCCCATATCTTCCTTCATGACTGCAAGGCAGCTTTGTTTCAAGAATTTGCCTGCTAAGTTTGCCTACTAAGTTTTGATATCAGAGCTTATATCCTGCAAACATTAGGAAGAAAAACATGACTAAAGGGTGCATGGTATGGACTTGGATTTAAAGAAAAATATTTTTGTCTCCCAAGATGATTTAGAGTCTTGCTAAAATCTATGCAATTCTGGCTACAACCTCAGGTGAGGAATCCTTTTCTGATACAATGAGATCTAGGCAATTAGGTGTTTTAGTTTGTTCAGAGATGTTCCATTAACAGTGATTTTCTAGATGATCTCTTAAGGGTTACTCACATTTCCCCCTTTCTTTTCCTTCAGCCTTCTTTCAACTTCAAGTTGGCTTGGCCACTTGCTTGCATCCTCCTCCTCAGTGGCAACTATTTTCCAATCAATCTGCACTCCATCTCTTCATCTCAACTTCTGGCACCCTCTACTTCTTTTTCCAACAACCATGTTGATGGTACACTTGCTTCACAATACTTTCCTCCTCTCTCCTTATTAGGTGTCCAAAGCAGCCAGTTCTGGCTTCTTTGGCTCTTTACCCTTTCTCCCCACTTTGACTACCTTCATGCCTTCTCAAATCTGCACTACTTCTGTGCTCCCACAGACATTCTCCAGTCATCCATCATACCATCCTTATTTCTGTGGCTTCCAGCTTCCTCTCTTGTCCTTTCTTCAATGGCAAAGTTTTAGCTCCATACAGCATAACAGGTCTGATGACTACTTTGGCATGCCTTCTCAAGAGTTACTCACACTGTGTTTTGTGAAATGATAGGCACATAACATACATAATTATAATGCTTTGACCTATTCCTTTCACCTATTGTTTTCAGCTTATCTGCATGATCTGTGATGCAATTGTTTCATGCAATGAGACCTATATATAAATGTGCTTGTAAACAGAAAACAGTCATGTGATAATCTAACTGAACACTAGTTGTCACATTCTAATAGTTGTCTTAGGTCTGCAAGCAATAAACTTTGTTCTGCTGTACTTCCTTAAATTCCAGAGGCAGAGATTGCATCAAGGAAGACTCAGACCAAACTTGGTACTTCTAAAAAAAGTCTGGTCTAATGCTGTATGGTCTGGTCCAAAAGATTATAACTTTTAAAAAATTCTTATCCAAAGAAGGCTTACAAGAGCCCTTTAAAAGCTGCCATAACCTACCCAACCCAGTCATCTAATACACAAACGGACTGAAAACATTAAATAATTCAAATTGATTGTGACACAACTAAAAATTGTAGTACTAACCAGTTCCTCCAGTAGTTGTAGATTCCTGGTAACTTTCCGGAACTTTGGGAAAGGCATCTAGTTCTTGTATAACCTTTGCAGCTTTCCTGTGCCGAATTCCTCCTGTCACAGTCTCCATGATATCTAAAGCAATTTTCAAAACATGCTCAAATTATCTGAAAACTGAATAAACATTCCAACTATTTATTCATAAAATTAAAAATGTCATACTATTTGTGACCATTTATGGCCCATATATCAACTTATAGCTATTTAACAATGAAACTTAATTGTTTTATTAACTCCAAAATGAGGACAAGTCATGGTTGGGCAGAAATGAAAGATCCATGCTCTTATTGATGTGGAACATCAAGAAAAATAAATGTGTTGGGACTTCTGCACTTCCTCAACAAGTGAAGTTGAAACCATTGTGATTGGTACAACCAACTATGCTGGCTCAGACACATGGAATGAAGTTCTTCTTGGCTCAACAAATGTATGCACTTGGAGGTTCCAAGGAAAAGCAGATAAGGGCAGACTGCAAAAGTCAATGAAATAACTTGTTTCGGTCCCTTCTATACATATTATCATAGCAAGTGTGGGATGCATATAGAGAGCCTCTATGTTGATTTATCTCTTAGGGAAACTCTGCCCTAAAACCTTAGACTAGGTCCAGATCTAAAGTCTACGGTAAAGACTCAAACTCAACTGTTCTCTGTCTCCTGTTGCAATTATGCTGAAACGTATTTATACAGTATTACTAACGTATATATACCGTATTTCTACAGATACAAACTCAAAGCTAAAAACGAAATAAAATCCCCCAAAACGCCATCCCAATGTAACCTATAATACGTCAAGTTCTTCATCTTCAATAGCTAACAACATACTCTCAAATGGTGTCTTACCTTCTCTCTTTTTTTTAAGATTTCAAATAAAATGATTTTAGCATTTCATTTGAAGTCAAAAAAAAATAATAAGAAAAATGGCAACATCATCAATAATAAAAAAATTAAAATGAGGCTAGATCATCAAAGAGAGACAAAATCAAAAGAGCCCCCCCTTGATCCATGCGACATTTTTGATCATTTCTTCTTTTTTGTAAATGCGATTTCATGTGATGAACTTCATCGGAGCTTTTTAAGATCAAATTAAGAAGATCGTGATTAGGAAACATGGCTAGTACGTTGCCAGCTTTTATTGACTTGCCAGAAATGGACCAGGTAAGGAAAATTTAGTGAATACGGAGAATTCTTCTTCTTCAGCGCACTTGTCGCATCCAAGCTAAATGAGTTATTTCACTTTTCTGCTTGTGCAGCTACAAACACTTCATCAACAATCCTTTCTGTATAAATAATCTGTATAAATACGTTGAAGGGCCTTGCGGCATTAACTCAACTTTCTGTCTATAGCCAGATTGGTCAGAACATGCAAATCATTCAGTGAATTAAATTTGGTTACACCGTGTGAGTTGGATAGGGTATTCAAAGTGAATGCTTCAGATATACTTCTTTAAGCATGCATTTGCGTATTTATGTTTGCTATTTGCGTGTTTCAAGAAACGTTTGTGTGAATGGCGTGCTATTGATATTTTACCTTGGCAGACAGCTGGGTCAGAAAGTTACCATAAATTGTTATTGTGGTTCTTTCGTTTTCCCATTTTCCCCAAGAAATGCAAAGAAATACCCTGGTATGCGAAAAAGGACACTACCTGAGACTGTAAATTTATCTAATATCATCTAATCAGATGTACGAGTAAGAAAAACTCCAGCTTTACAGTTAGTGTAAAGTTAGAGTTTTTCTTACTCATACATCTGATTATATATACTATATATACTACATATACTATATATACTACATAAACTATATATACTATATATACCATATTCAGTATATTTACAATTATATATACTGAATATTTGGCTATACAGCAATAATAATTTTATAACAACACTACTGTTTATCATTAAAATACTGTAATATTGTTATATTTTAAAGCAATTCTATTTTGTTGTTTGAGTAAGGCTTAGTTTACCAATACTGCTACTACTCATCATCATCATCATATTCGGTTTAACGTCTGTTTTACATGCTAGCATGTGTTGGACGATTTCTTGAAATTGACTTCCAAGTTATCCTATCCTTCTCCCGGTCTCTGCTGACTACTTTTTCTTTCAGATCCAA
>RDPX01000671.1:10770-24835 GCA_003991215.1 Morbakka virulenta | reverse complement strand
CTGCTACTACTACTGCTACTGCTACTACTACTACTACTACTATTGTTACTACTACTACTACTACTACTACTACTATACTACTTTTACTACTACTACTACTACTACTACTATTACTACTACTACTGCTACTACTACTACTTCTATTACTACTACTACTACTACTACTACTACTACTACTACTACTACTACTACTACTACTTCTTCTTCTTCTTGTCCATTTTCTTCTTCATCTTCTCCTCCTCCTCCTTCATAATCTGATTTTTACTATCCTGTTGCAAGGGTGAGGCTTAACTGCCACTCCTTGGTCAAAGTTGCTCCTTCCAGATTTAATGGTCTTTTGGGTTAATACCACTTAATCTGGCAGACACTCAGTCATGTGTCAAGAATTTTTTCCATATCAGCTTTGGTCTGTCTGGAGTTGCATGTCCATGGACCTTGATTTGGCAGATATGATATTTCCACCTCAGACTGTGCTCAACATGTCCAAGCCATCTCAGGCTGCTGGACTGAAGGATTTTCTTTATGCTTCTGATTTGGAGCTGAGAGAGGAGTGACTTGTAAGACACTAGTTTCAGGGTTAACAGGGCCGATCCATTTAGCCATGTCATTGTGTGGTATCTTCAAAAGAGTTACAGCTGTAATTGCTCAGGGTTTCGAACCATATGATAACATATGTCTCACATAAATTGTCAAGTCAGGATTCTGAATACACTTATAAGCCCTGTTCCATTATTTGTGGATAGTGACTGATGCCAAGAAGCACTCCAGTCTTTGCATTTTAATACTTTTCTGCACAAAACTTGTTTTAGATTTCCTTTCTTAGTAATTAGCAGTGAGAATCAAGTCTTATCTACTTCAGCTGAATCATGCTTTTAAAATTGGACCCTGTTGGTGTGTGTCACGAATAATGTTGTGCTTGGATGTCTAGCCGGCCATACCTTTGTTTGTTTGTTTGTTTCTCCCTGTTATCTCTGTTTATCTTGTGTTGTGCAATTGTTGTTGTCACAGCTTTGGCTCCCATTTTAATTATAACCCCATTTTCATGCCCTCATCTTTGATCAAGAGGTGCTTTAAGAAGGAAAGAAATGCTTGTAGATCAAAATTGTGTTTATATATAACTGATTTAAAATTGTGATTATATTGCAAGAAAATATGAATAAATACTATTTGTTTGATACATGAAGTACATACTGTGACTTTAGATGCAACCTGAAGTACAAATGTATAAGTAGCAGGAAACATGTTCATTTGCCTGCAAGACTTAAACTGTTGCAGAAAGAAGAAAAAAAGGAAGAACTTCTGTTTTTGAAAATTAAGGATAAAATCAAATACTTTTGTTGACATATAGTTTATGCTTAAGAACCATACAAGGCATAAATTTTCTTAGTGGTGGTCAAGAGCCATTTAAGAAATAAAGCCACCAACTGTGTAGAACTGGGAAGAAAAAGCAGAAGCAAAGACTTAAACTTTAAAGCTAAGGAGATAACAGTTTACCCTAGACTTGCAAACGTTCTTATCAGGAAAGCACAGAGAAGCAAAAAGGGCTCCATAATCATCTAATTTCAATTGTACAAACAAATCAGCTTTGAATGTATTTATTCTTTTTATTGAGCTCGAGAGAACCTTTTGCCTGAGGCAAATTTGTATCAGCACAAGTCTACCACCCTTCCTTGTGTAGAATATTGTTTTGACTTTTTGGGCACATGCTTTGACATCTCATACAAGTATTCTTGATTGAGTTCAGAGATTTATTTGTAATTTGATCCTGCTGCTACTCTAATCCTGCTGCTACTCTAATCCTGCTGCTACTCTAATCCTGCTGCTACTCTAATCCTGCTGCTACTCTTTAACCCTGGTCTCATCAATGAGATATTTCTGTAGGTATTATAAGTGCTCTAACGATCTTTTCCCCTGGTATAAGCTCAGTATTTTACACCCTGTGTGACTCATTTCTCTTAATGTTGTTATCCTGGCACAGCTGTTGCTCCTCATTGCTATAAATATTTCTAGTTTACTTTCACCTTGGACAGCAATGTTGCAAAACCTTCTGACTTCTGATTGCTTTCCTCCATCATACTATNGTCTCTGTCTGTCTGTCTGTCTCTCTCTCTCACTCACTCACACACACACACACACACACACACACACACACACACACACAGGACACTCAGATTTTTTAATTTTATAAACTCCTTGTTAACAGTCCTAATAAATTAGGTTGAAATATGTTTAAAAAGTTTTGTAAAAGTACTTTGATACAAGAATAATTAATTGAACATTGTAAGTTGCATTTCATCAAATTATGGTCACTTGCTTGCAGATCAATTTAATAAACAATGTCAGCCGTGTTGCATCTGTTAGGGGACATTGGCCACTAACTGTCAGACCTAAATCTGTTAAGACATAGTGGTTATGTCAACAGCTTATCTTGCATACCTCTGAAAGTAATGTGCTTTCTTCGTTTTTCTCTTATAAATTGATACTACTTAGTTTGTACTTTATTAGAAGCAGCAAAAAATCTCAAATTTTTTGTCTGTTCTAGCTGACCCCTTCGGGGTTATTTGGAAGAGACAAAAACCATTTTAAAAAATATTTTTGAGTCCGTGGTTTTGGTCTTGTTCTTTTTTAACGCTTAGAATATATATTTATATTATTAAGATGAATTTGGATGAAAAAAAAGAGATAATGTAATATTTGTTCTCATTAACCCTGGCCTCCACTATAAATTATTTGCCACCCCACTTAAGCTAGCATTTCTTCAGAAGAAGGTACAAATGAAAAGATCTACAAGGATGAAGTAAAATATCAAATGAAAAAAGTGCACTGAAATGGCCATCAGCCTTGCACAGGGCGAAAGAAACCAAAAGAAATATAGACCAACTTTTTATTTAGTTCTTTAAAATATGATAAAGTTCAAAGCCTTATTTTAAATGTTTTTTTTATTTTTGTCAACAGTCTGCACAATTTCTTTACTGGGCTTGGAGATAGAAACCCCTTGCGGTATGAAGTTTATTATAGTGAGCTGAAATTGGCATCTCTATTTGGACTAACAGATATTATTCCTACTCAGTTCAAAAAGGTAATTGTATTGAAAATTCTTGACGTTATGGACTCTGTGAAAGTTATTCGTATAGGAATTTTATCAAATCATGAATCACAGACTTTTTCATAGAATTGTTTTGGGAGACTTTTCCTATCATCAGCCTTACGATGGAAGAAATATCTCTATGTATTTCGTCCTATTCCCTTAATAGAACTTTTTCTTATAATTGAACTTCACTATAATGATTCGTTTTAGCATTTACATTTTCACAAAAATAATTGATTTTTATCAATAAAATATATTCGTAATGAATGCAAAAAAAGGACAGTGAAGTCCATTAGTTGTAAAACAACTTTAGTTTGAACAAAGTCATTTCACGGCTAAAGTAATTTGATTCAATTCAAGTCATCTTGAGACTATAGTAATTTGGGCCATCTCAAGGCATCTGGAGAATAAAGTTATTGAATGTTATATAAGTAAGTAAACGAGGAAGTAAGAAACTCTGCTATTAATATTTCTTGTCAGTTAATGATGACACTGAACCTGATCTTTGGAGGAGCCGTGTCTTCCTTGTTAATGAAGATATATTGTGAGAAACAGATGCTCTTGATTGAACAAAAAGCTTTGAACGAATACAAACCCTTGCTAAAAATTTATATTCGTTAGCACTCTAATACGGTTAACCGAATCGAAAGTACTATATATAAACATATATATACACACATATACAAGCCCTGCAGTGGTAATTACTAATGCTAGTTAAAGGCTGTTGTAATGGTTGTATAAAAAGTACGGTATTATCACGGCTACGATATAAATCTAACATGCCTGCTTACTTAGAAAGTTGATCACGTGACCACTACTCTACATGTTATCCCCAGAATCCTTTTTTTTTTATTTTTTCAGGTGAAAGAATGGCTGGCATTGTGGAACGTTAGTGTAGAGAAGAGAAGGGCATGCTACCGAATGTTGCATGATTGCTTAAAAGATGAAGAGAGGAGGTAATTAATATTATTAGTATTGTGTCAGTACATATATATATATAAGGACATTAACAAAGTTGCTGCCTGTGCCAGATTGCAAGATTTGACTTGCACAAAGTATTTATCCCCAGTATACCTCAATACTGCGTACTGAAAGCCACACAGATTTTATTAAACAAAGCAGAATTCAGATATTGTTGTGAAACTGGCAACTTTGAAAATCTTAACTATGTCTTTGCGTATTTTATCAGCTTTTCTTCCTCCAGTTTTTCTTGAGAGAACTAAACCATCACCATGATATAATCCGATATCCATTTTGAGTTGTAAGAAGCAAGCATTAAAAGGATGAATGTACCGCTTGATTCACAGACTTCTTTTCCATCGTAGGTTCCCATTGTGACGTTAACTCTACTCTCAGTAGCTTTCTTTTACCATGATTCTTGGCTTTTGAATATTGACGACTTTTTGTACTGTTTAAGTATTCTTACTTCTTTGTCTGCCAGAATAACGTGGCTACGAGCACTGCTTGGTTGATCAAACGTTTTGTCGGAGATTGAAAATCAAGTTATTTTACAGTACAATCATTCCTTGGTGGATTGTTTTGAAATCATTGGATTTCTTGACTTGTGTTTTTCCCACTGGTTAAATTCAAGACATTTAACAAGATCTCAGGTTGTACACTCAAGGCTAGCTTTACAAAATAACTAGCTAACTTTATATGTATGTATATATACTCAATCTGCAGACAGTACCGTTTCGCCCTTTGTGGGCTCATCAACGCAGCACAGAGCTGCTGAGACATAACTCTGGTCGTGTTACAGGAGCCAACACAGCCTGAAGAGTTGCTGTGGGATCCTGTCAGAGTGCTCAAACTACGTAAGCGCAGTGAGCTCCGCATTAGCTCGCTCTCTCTCTCTTTCTGTCTAATTCTCTCTCTCTCTCTCTCTCTCTCTCTCTCTCTCTCTCTCTCTCTCTATATATATATATATATATATATGTGGGTGTGTTTGTGTGTGTGCGTAGTATAAGTAGCATTTAAGATCTTTGCGCAAAAGAATATGATTAGTATCTCTTCCAACGACACATTCCAAGTAAATTTTGTATTGAAACAATTTTTACTATATTGACATGGCCTATGTTTTAAATATAGACAACACCACCTGCATATAATGCATGGAAACATCAAGTGCACACATAGTAGAAGAGACGATTGGAGATGGACCGACAGAACAAATGAGATACCAGATAAGTAGGAGTGAAAAAGTAGGAGAGGAAACAAACGTGCAGTGGACAAAACCAGTTAAACTTATATATATTCTAGGATCCGCACCTGACCGGATATATATAATATATAAGAAGTCGTATGTTTTACTTGGTGCTAGTCTGGACTTGAAATACAAGAGAGGTACAAAAGATTGAGTCAAAATGGTATGGATTTTTTTGGATTTTTTAACAATGGTCGACAAAAGGCTTTACATGACCAAGGGCAAGAACAGTAGCCATATTCGTCATGAAAAATGACATTTTAAACAACATGAGGCTTGCACAGATTAGAAATACTGTGAGTGAATGGGTTATGTGCAAAGCACCACCTATTAGATATTGGTCGTGTAAGACTTCATAATGATTCCTATCGTGGAAATTTTCCATTTGTGTATCTGCAGTCGTTGAGAGAAAGTTATAATCAGCGATTGTTGCTCACGAAAGTCAACTAAGAAGGACATTGATTAAAAAGAAAGAAATGATTCAACCTGCTTGATCATGTGGGCTTAGTTTTCGATAAAAAAGATAATGAACACATCTATGTTATATTATTGTAACATATATGTATATTTTATATATATATATATATCTGTTACATATAATACATACATATGTGTGAATATATATATGCATTAAAGCTACCTTGGTTTAGCAATGTGTTGCGTTCTGAAAATCAACTTGTGCAAATGTTGTTTTTATTCTAGTAAACAACCGGAAAACAGTGTATTTATCGATCTATTCAAATTCTTTCAAAAAACAACATTTCAAAATAAGTTTATTTCCTCCTCAGTTGACGGGTTACCGGTTACCTTTATTATTGTTTGTTTGTTTAATTGCTTATTTGTTTGTTTTTTATTTATCATTTTGTTTGTTTATTTGTTTGTTTGTTTATTTATCTGTTTGTTTATTTGTTTGTTTGTTTGCTTATTTGTTTGTTTGCTTATTTGTTTGTTTGCTTGTTTGTTTGTTTATCTGTTTGTTTGTTTGTTTATCTGTTTGTTTGTTTGGTTATTTGTTTTTTTGCTTATTTGTTTGTTTGTTTATCTGTTTGTTTGTTTATCTGTTTGTTTGTTTATTTGTACGTCTCTTGTTTATATATGTATATGTTTTTTGTCACTAAAAATCACTTTTGTTTGGGTCTTTTAGTGAAGAAGCTACCAAAGTTATGCTGGAACTACTTGGGACATACGATGAAAAAAGCGCCGTAGAAGCGAAGGACGATGCACAGAAATGTGTCATAGATTTTATTAACAAACCACATGTATTTATTATGGATCACCTGTTACAATTAAGACCAGTCGCAGCCATGGAGGGACAGCCATTATATCAAGTAGGTGTTTGTCAACTGATTTTTTGTTTGTCGTTTAATATATATTATGCTAAGTGCATACTTTGGAGAATGTTGGAAAGAAAGTTCTGAAACTCAGATGAACATGGAAGAGGAAAAAAATGGGAAAAAGACGAATTGTCTGAAGGACAAAGGCCCAGAATATACGCATTACAATGAAGGGGCGCCGTAGAGCGGACTATTACCCCATAAAAAGGTGGAAACAGTAAAATTTAAATGAAGGTGTTTATCGGTGGTCGAACATATACAAGTTTACAATCATAAAAACCGTAAGAAATTGCACATAACCGTAAGAAAGCAGTTATATTTAAGAGGGATTCAACTGCATGCTTTTGAAACAGAAAAAATGTTTGTGAGCTAAAATATGGGCTAGACGAGAACAATGGTGCACCAATGATGGATATTTCATTTACAGCTATTTTGACCCATAGTCTTATATATCATGATACGATAATGTCAATATGGTTTATCACCCAAATATTCGATGTTTTGGTGGTTGTTAGGTGCCAACTAATTTTCGTTAAGGTCCATTGCTCATAAAGCTTTAACTTGTTTTTTAGGTAGAGACGCAGTTTATCAATGATTTCGGCTTAAAAATATCGATTGTACCAATCGTTATAGGAGCATTAGGGCCAATCCCTACAATCTTGGAAGGCTATCTCAAGGAATCAAGTGTGCATGCTGATATCTCTTAAATGCAAATAAGGGGATCACAAGAAAGTCCAAAGGAATCTTGTTGCCTCTGGAATTTTGGAAAACAGTTCCATCGTAAGATAAGTGATAGTAAACAGATAATAATAATATGAAAAGTAATAATTAATAATAATAATAATAGTTTCTATTTTGCTTTTCTCTGCAGCTCCTAAAAATCTTTGTCTCGGGAAAATTAAGTGACTACATGAATTACTATCAATTAAATGGGAACTTTATGGAAACCTTGGGTATGTGGTACTTTATTTGATTTAATTAAGTTTCATTTTCACAAAAAAATTGCATAATGGTTTTTAGAAATCCGTTATTAACACATATCTATCTTTAAGAAAAAGGTGGAAGGTTAGATGGCAGAATTGATGTGACAAGGAATCTTGCGCTGATTTATCAGTTGATAGACCTTGGTTTTCATCTATTATGATGGTCTCGTATTTTTATCGTTTTTTATTATGAGTTGATTAAATTTGAGTATCGGTTAAGGCCAAACATGATATGCGATTTCCTGTTCACATCACATTTCTGCTATAATCCATGCATGACCAATAGAGAGCTACTGTAAGAACAAACTGTGAACCAATGGAATTGCTTGAAATCTAACAAGGCGTCAGACAAGGTTGAACCCTGTTACCTCATTTGTTTAATATCTACTTCGAGTCAATCATGAGGAAAGCACTACTGGGACTTGTAGGAGGAATAGATGTCGCAGGGCACAAAGTGTCGAACCTATGATAGGCTGACGATGTTGTTCTGATTGCCGCAAGTATGACTGAACTGCAAGAACTGGTGGGCCGGGTAAAAAGGGAAAGCGAAGCCAGCCGACTGTTTCTAAACATAAAGAAAACAAAGCTCATGCAAATCTTCAAAGTTTCTAATCATGCTGATAACTCCCAAAAATGTCAACGAGTTCACATACTTGGGGACCACATTCTCAAACAAATGTTGTGATTGCAAGGAAATAAAAAAAAAAGTAGTTGCAAAAAATGATGTGATAGCTCTCACTAGCATCTGGAAGAAAAGAAATATATCGCTTAAGACGAAAAAAAGACTCGAAACGTCTCTTGTGTTCTTGATAGCAACTGATGGGTCAGAATGTTGGGTACTCAAGACATCAGAGAGAAAACTGCTGGAAAGCTTTGAACTGTGGTGTAATCGCAGAATTCTTCGTATCAGTTGGACAGACAGGGTAACTAATGAGTCGGTATTGCAAAAGATCAAATGCGATCGTTTGTTAAACACAATACAGGCACGCTAGCTATCCTTGATAGGTCACATCTTGAGGCATGACAGTCAACAAAAGAGCCTCTTTTTACGGGCATAGTTATTGCAAAGAGAAGCAGAGGCAGACCAAAAACTAGACTGAGCGATAACATCAAAGACTTTTGTGGATTGACAATGGCAGAACCAACGAGAATTGTGCAAGACCGGAACATCTGAAGCGACTTTGTGAAGAGGGCCACGGCTGCTCGAAATCGAGCTGTCCGTTCCTGATGATGATCGGTTAAGGCACAGTGTTGGACAGCAAAGACTTGATAATTATGTTAAAATAATTTTGACTCGACAGTAGTTATAGAGACTCCCAAAGAACCATTAAAATTAGTGTGAAAATGAGAGTAGACTAAGAGCTAAATTGATACTGTTTTGACATAAAACAACAACTATCATGCTGGGTTTATTCCATGGAAATGCATAAATTAAACCCATCTTAATTATATTATCATGATATCAACACATCTATCTTTGAAAGATGCTTTATGAGAGATTTAATTTTACGTTGTTTTGAAACATGAAATCCGTATTATATCTTTGCAATTCTTGACGTCCTCACATTTTTTGTTCGTTTTATTTATCAACCAACTGGATACCTTACTTATGTTATTGGTCACCGACCTTTCTGTTCCATCTAGAGTCTGCTACCGATTCTGACCCCTTATCTTTGCCTTAACTATTTGAGAGCTTCTAACCATACCTATAAATTTTGTTAGTGTCAACTCATGTATGAACTGGTGTTTCTCAGATATTCATTAGGCTAGGGGCCATCCATTAATTTTCGACGTCCTCCCCCCCCCCCCCGTGCGAATGTATGTTATACTTTTTTGACCATCTTTGTTAGTTGCCAGTTCGATAAATAAGTTAAAAGTTCCGTCATTGATTCTTCTTTTATAAAAGCTCACGTGCTTAAATTCGAAAAGTAACAAATTGACGCCAGGCTATTTTTGTTAGAAATAAGAGCAATTGATACAAGGCGAATACAAACGAAAGTAATTCCCTATAAATAAACAATAAATGTGTCAAAACAGATAAGAATAATTAATTACATATTCACACCTGTCTTTAGCTGTCACTACTTTGTAAAAACTGTAAGCAAAAAATTTTTTAAATGTAAACGTTCTCACCTTATGAACCCCACTCCCACCTGTTCGCTTTTCAAGGTGCCCTTTTCCCCCTCAGTGCAAACGTAATAAATGGATGCCCTCCTAAGATACCAGTAACCAAGAGATCGCGAATTAGCTCATTCGTGTCAGAAAAAGTCACCATGTTCAGAAAGTTAGTTTAAACTTCTTGTGAATTCCTCAGTCAATCTTGCAGTTAACATCTTGAATTGAATTTGGTTTGTTCTTGAATCACATGTCAGTTGGAGATAAGATATTTATTTAATATTTAATCTTGTTTTATTAAAACACACACTCACACACACATTATATATACATAGATATGAGAATATACATAGAATATAATATACATAGATATGAGAAGCACACAGGATCACAATACTAAATCTGTAAGCATTCACTGTAATTCCTAGACTTAAAAGAGACCAAAATCAATCCATGGCAATTTATAAAGACAATAACATTTGAATGTTATCGAATTGGACTTCTCACCATTCATTGCTCTATCATCGATAACGTACTGCAACCAGTGTGATAGTATTGTACAGACTATTGCACCTCGTATGCTACTTAGTGTCACTTTGCAATTTGATTTTAGCGGAAAATAAATTATGAAATCTATTGATACCTACTTCTATTATACAAAGTTTCGTTGAGCATAACTCTAGATTCTGGTACACAATTTGTAATACAGAGAGCCCAAAAACAACTGTCGAAATAAATGAGTTTTAAGGCACCAAAATGTAAGAATTAGGAATCAAACACAACAAAACAATTGATCAATGCCTCTATGAATTGGGTCTGAAAACTGAGCATATAAAAATGTTAGAGAAAACAAAATCTAAAATCTGAAGACGGATATGTCATAAAAAGTTTTATGTTTATGTTTCAGGTGAGAAATATGCAGAACTGGGGGTGTGTCTAAATTGATCCAAACTCTAAGGGTACTAAGGCTCAGATGCACTGGACACATGAAATTGTTACCTCCATTTTCATTTGCAAGTTGCAAATCCTTAAAATATTTTCTGTCTCAATTTTCATTGAATATATTAAAGCATAAACTTTGACAGGTTCACGATCGGTATCTAATTTTGAAGGTTATAAATACCCGGAGAAACCTCTTTCTATCCAGACCATTCACTTCCATGACTGAAGTTGAACGGTTTTGAGTCCCTGAATTTGCATGCTGACATGTCTTTGAATGTTTACAAAAAAGTAATGAGAGAAGATACTGGTCTTCAGTGATAACAGAACGTCAGAAAATTAGTTTTAGACTGTCTTCAAGTCTGATAATTTCGTTCTTTGCTGTCGATACCGTGTTTTCTATTAATGCACTACAACGAAGACAGAGTATTTCTTCCTTCATCTTCTTCTTCTTCTTTATCTTTCGGCTGCTCCCTGTTAGCGGTCACGACAGCGGATCATACGCCACCATTTTGTCCGGTCAGCAGCATCCTCCCCTCTCATTCCCACCCACTTCGTGCCTTCTTCAGTTACAACCATATAACGTTTCCTTGGTCTTCCTCTCTTCCTCCTCCCTGACAGATTCATGTCTAACATTCTCTTCCCGATATAGTTCTCTTTCCTTCTGATCACATGCTCATACCATCTCAGTCTTGCTTCCCTTTGCTTGTCGCTCAATCTTCTAATTTATCTTGCTGCACGTTACTCCTCATTTCATTTCTTTTACTTGGTAGACGAGAAAGAAAGATCAATCAATGAAGACGACAAGAAACTAGGCTCATTTGCAAACTGATAAAATATTTAACAGAAGATTATAAATTATCTAAACAACGTCTTCCTTAACTACAAAATATCGTTCTTATACTTTAGATTAAGTGAGCATAAAATTTGTAAACATGAAGAAGCTTCTGTACTTTGAAACTAAAGGCTATTGAGACTTTATTCCGGTTTCTTCAAGTACAAGAATTAATAAAGCGCAATATCTCAGCTTATGGATCACCAAACAGAATAAATAATCACACATATTGTCACTAAACAAAGTCTTCGGTAAAGGTTGCTGCTCACCAACCCGTGGTTCCTGTACAGATCTACTCGATTTCTGTGCAGAAATTACTGTTGGCCAAATGACAAATGTCAACACATTCAGTTTACGAAGGTTCTCAGAAGTTCTCACAAAAAAATCTTTATCCATTTAGACCACTGTTTCTCTTGAGTTCTTTTTAAAACCAGATCATCAATGGAAAATTTTTTGGAAAAAAAGAGATCTCGCACAAAGTGCATGGTTATAGTGACCTGCATTATTTTATTGAGCATCTTGATTCATGATTTTCTTCTTCTTCTTCTTCTTCTTCTTCTTCTTCTTCTTCTTCTTCTTCTTCTTCTTCTTTTCTTTTTCTTCTTCTTCTTCTTCTTCTTCTTCTTCTTCTTCTTCTTCTTCTTTTTCTTCTTCTTCGTTTTCTTCTTCTTCTTCTTCTTCTTCTTCTTCTTCCTTTTCTTCTTCTTCTTGTTCCTTTTCTTGTTGTTGTTGTTCCTTTTCTTCTTTTTCCTTTTCTTCTTCTACTTCTTCTTCTTCTTCTTTTTCTCCTTCTTCTTCTTCTTTTTCTTCTTCTTCTTCTTCTTCTTCTTCTACTACTACTACTTTTTCTTTTTCATTTTCTTCTTCTTCCTTTTTAATCTGTAAATTCTCTGAAGATCCATTGCACGGTATCCTCCCCAAGATCGATAAAACATTGATAATCATTAATTGCTTTCCTTCCGCTCTTTTCCCTCTCCTCTGTTTTCTTACTAATTTGTTTTTCTTCTGTAAAGTCGTTGCCCTCCCATTAGTACCACGGCATTGATCCCATTTTTTTTGTTATTTTTATCAGGTTTAAGTCACCAAAGAAACATCTTAAAAATGAGAATTCTATCATTGATGAGCGTCGCATCTCAAAACAAAGAAGTCGATTTTGCAAGTCTAGCAAAACAATTAGATTTAGATGAGGAAGATATTGAAGACTTCGTTATTCAAGGTATTTGAAATTAGCAGAGTTCTTTGATCTTTTTTTTGGACAGCATAGTAACATGTTTGCTTACTCGTTCACCTTTTTTTACCGTTTTTTACCGGGTTTTTTTATGTTGTTCTTGGGTTTTTTTGTGGCGTCTGCTTTTTTAAATGCCAGTTTACTACCATATTACCGATCGTTACCACTAACCACCGTGCTGAGAAGCCGTGGCTTAATGATTGATGCAGTTCATGGGTTTTTTTTGTCGCTCACCATATATTATATAATTTATGTATTATACATATTTATATTTATATATATATATATATATATGTGTGTGTGTGTGTGTGTGTGTGTGTGTGTACCAGTATCGAAGTAATTATTAGCTATCGACAGTGCTCAATAATACCAGAATATTAGAGCAATCACATTAGAAATTGTTGTGGAAAAGGACAGTTCTAAGCTACGTTTTGTTGATTTTTTTGTCGTTCACCATATATTATATCATATATGTATTATTTATATTAGAGGAGCCGTGGCTTAATGGTTAGTGCAACTACATAGTAACCAAGAGTTTCCGAGTTCGATTCCTCGAGTGGGTGACAAGAATTTGGAACTTTACAAAACAAAAAGCCATTGGTTGAGGTCATCCGGCCAAGAAATTCCTCACTGCCAAATCAAAGCCCCTCTAAAGGGCACCGTCTGAGCCCCAATCGCGGGGGGGGGGGAGGAATGACGTTAAAACCCAAAGAAAGACACCGTGTTGAAAGTAGGACACTAAATGATAATTTTTCCTGTCATCTTTTGCTCCCAAAGTTTAAGGAGATCAGTCACAGAGTCTGACGTTGAATTTCCATCTATTAGCCAAGCTTGTAAAAGTAACCTCAAAACAAAACTTTGCAATATACAAGTTTGACAAATAAAGCCGCTGTTGTTGTAAGCAATGCCTCTCTGGTGGTGCAGATATTGCTTACTTTCAAAGAAATATTAGAATCGTACATCATTGCTTTAAAATGTGATTAAACAAACACAGCTTTTCTCATGTACTTTGGAATTATTTTTCCTCATCAAATCCGCTATGTGACCCAGTGTATACGCGTTAATGTAAATATTCATTAAGTATGGAAAAGAGAAGGAAAAAAATGCGAGCCCGTCAAACTCTTTATTCTGTCATCACAAGAAAGCCAACATTCCACCCACCTTTCCCCCCTGGTCAGCAATCATACAAGGCACAAAGTCACTAAGTATATAGAACTGGGAAGAAGAAGAAAGAAAAAAGACAGGGAGGTTAGGTCAAGAGATAATAATTGGTCTTAGAAGGCACATTAAGGCCAATAGTTTTCCAATCTAACTGACACTCCCCCCCCCCCCACCACCCC
>RDPX01000670.1:58245-120603 GCA_003991215.1 Morbakka virulenta | reverse complement strand
ACAATTAATGGAAAAAAAAAAAAAAAATTTATATATGAAGGAAAGTATGTGAGGAGTATTTTAGCATTGGAGTATTGTATGGTGCTGGCTTTTGATTTTTTAATTGTGTGGGTGGGGGGGGGGGGGGGGGGGGGGGTAGAATATTTCATATCTTCAACATGCAGAAGACTTGATACGTTCGCAATATCACAGTCGGTTCTGATGTAAAAACTTTTTCTTTTACCATTTTCCCCTTACATCTTTTTGGGGAAGTTGACATGTTAATATTTTGAGTGTTAGCTTGAGTAGACTACCTTATGTATCATATTTAAATACCAAGCTTAGTCAGAAATGGTTTTTGATTATTATAATTTAAGAATCGGGGCATGTTGCCGCGAATGCATGATTTCCTGGCCGTATCCTCTTTCGTCATCCGCATAGTTGGCGGCTGGAAAACCGTTGTATTTTTTTCTACCTTAAAAGTATTGGTGAGAGTAATGTTGCCAAGAATAAGTTAAGTAAAAAGAGCGACCGTATTTACTCAATGCAAGATCTTGATGCTTTCCTAATTTTTGTAATTTTGACTGCGGCTCATAAAATATTATGTCATGTACAAAGAATAGTATGTCCTGGAGTGCAAAATTTGCCTTTACAACATTTATTGTGTTTTTCCTTTTTTGACCAAGCATCTTACACGTTGAAGTAAATTTGTTGTAATTTGTATTTGGTAGAGTTCCATTAAGCAAATAAGGATGTAGCTTAAAATGCAAATATATTAGGGAAGAGACTTAAAACTGCATTGGAAGATAGAATAGCCAATGTACAGGGAGGAGATAACAAGATTGTAATATTGAAATGAACAATAAAATTAGAAAAATGGAAGTTAACTGCTGTAGTCAACAACTCAAACAGGAAAAAACACAACAATGTAGTAATGAACTTATTACTACTTACTTACTTATCCTCTTCGAGCCATGGGCGGCTCAAAAGGCTTGACAGCATCCTCCACCATCTCTCTGTGTCTTTGGCTATGTTCCCAACTTCGTTCCATGTTTGCCATTCCAGGTCATTTCTTTTTGCTTCCGCACTCCGGCATGTTATGCGCGGGTGTCCTCTCTTTCTTTTCCCCCCTAATGTCCATGTTAAGGCTACTCTACAGCTATCATTTTGTGGCTTTCTCAGGGTATGTCCAATCCACCTCCATCTTTTGCACCGTATGATCTATCCTACTGGACTGGTCTTCGTCCTAAGGAAGAGCTCGTTGTTTGTGATTTTTGTGGGCCAGAAGATACGGAGAATCCTTTTCAGACATGAACGTATGAATTACTTTATTTTACCAAATATTGCACCCATTCGGGTGCACCTGTTTAGCTTTTATTACTGTACCTTTGGTACAGGCATTGTCAATGTGCAAGAAATCACCATTTAAAACTCAATAAATTGACAAGAAAAGGGACATGTAGCTTCGGTAGCCTTCTTATTTAGAAGGGAAGCCTGTTTACAGGGGCAGGAAATTCAGACTTTGGCACCAAGCAAAGAGGGCATTAAAGGGACAAAATATACCTTGCAATGAAGACGAGGTTATCATGGAAGTTAGTAATCAAAATGTTAATAGGTATTAAACTGGAATGTTAAGATTAAAATTGAATAGAATAAAATATATCAATTTGAATTTGATGAGATTTTAGGTAGGATTTATTTTGAGAAGTGCGCATTCAAAATTTTAAGTAACCAAGGAAACCCTACTTAAGGGCGCTTGTTTATCTTGAGATGGAAGGTTATTTATGTTTTGCCAAATTTGTACTCGGACGAAGCGCATTGTTGATTAATTATGCATTTGGTGCAAGCTGGAGACCCAGTCACTCACGCACGGCTGAAACTGGCAAGCTGGGGTGACAGAAACCCTATCGATTTTATTTTTAATGATTTGGTTTAGTTTCTTCCGTATTCGACTCATAATGGTAGTTTCACCTGTCATTGTTACAGACAGTTTAAAGGGGTTATAAAGCAATGATGAAGACTGCATAGGTTACTATCAAGTTGTTGCTATGCTAAGAAATTATTTTCTGTTGTTTTTGTAGGAACCGAGATGCAGCAAACAAACGATAACTCTGATTTAGATGATTATTTATTCTACCTTGAGGATATTCTAGAAAGAATTCATATGGCGTTTTACTCAACTCTTGATACGATTAAAGGCAAAGGAGGTATAGCAAAAAATGACCCAACTATTGCGCGGTTTTGTACATCAGGCACTATAAATCCGGATATTCGAGTTATAGTACCAGAGTTGAAAAGACAAACTTTAAAAGGTGCAAGTATTGTTTTTACAGGAGTCGTAC
Source organism: Morbakka virulenta (assembly GCA_003991215.1). Classification (NCBI taxonomy): domain Eukaryota; kingdom Metazoa; phylum Cnidaria; class Cubozoa; order Carybdeida; family Carukiidae; genus Morbakka; species Morbakka virulenta. The sequence goes on along the minus strand of RDPX01000670.1, from coordinate 118,282 downwards.
CTATAAATATGCAAATTAAAAAGAGTCGAGCTTGGAGGGCAGCTACGTCATTAGGTGCTAATGTGACATTGGATATTATTAAGCCAAATCGAGGCAGTCCAAATGGCAAGTGCACACGAACCACACATGTTATAGCGGCTCGTGGTGGGACCGAAAAAGCTCGTAGGGCTGCAAAACTTAAAAATGTCAAACTTGTGAACCCTAATTGGCTTTGGTGCTGCAATGAAAGATGGGAATGGTTAGACGAGAGGCTTTTTCCTGTTCCTTACCCCGAAAATAATAGTGCTGAGTCTACGCCTATTTCTTCTAGGCAAGGCACACCGATCGATAAAGTGCAGGAGAAATTAGAAAATAGGGGAGACAAACGTCTGGCACCAGCAAGCGACATGAATATGAAAACAGGTATAGCCGAAGATAGTATATTGCCTTTACCCGGAAAAACGTTTTCTGGCTTGGATACCTTCTCCAGCAATGAACTTGAAGAAATGGATCGAGAAGTTGAAGAGCTGATGCAAAGTGATCGAGATGATGAGAGCGATATTGATGAAGAAGAAACTAGTAGAGACACTATTGGAAGTGTATCAACATCTAGCCAAGACAACTTGACACAATCAGATTTTAGAGCTATAGATCTTGGAACCAAATATGGATGCGGGAAATCTTTGTTTGACAGACAAGTACCAAATGAAGAAGGAAGCCGAGAGCTATATGATCAGGGAGAGAACGGTTCTGACGGAGACAGTACTGATGAATCGAATTACTCATCAGATTCTGATAACGAAAGGAATGGTTCATCAAGAAAACGAGAAGCACTTAGTGCCCTTAAAGGAGCTTTCAGACGTAGGAAACGAAAGAGAGCTAATAAAAAAGACCTTACATTTGCCTCTAGGGAACCATCAGAAGAATATTTTCCTAATATCTCAAGTGGATCAGGCAACGACAGTAGTAGTCATAGTAGCACTTGTACCAGTGAAAGCGAGCGCGAAGAAGAGGGACAGATGGCAATGATGTTAGAAAGGCAAATTAGCGGGTCTTCTCCTTTTGATTAATTATGTCATTATTTTTTCCACTGATGATTTTCCTTATAAGGCGGTTCTCGTCTCAAAATCTCAGCATGGCTACTGAGTATAACTTCGGCTGCGAGTCCTTTGGTCGGCATACTGTTACTATCTAACAGCTGCTACTGTTTAGCATCAACAATTTTCATTTAATTCAATGATTTGTTGTTGTTTCAGTGGTAGGTGATGTGTTCTTTATTTGGAGTAAGGAATTTGATAAGGCTTCTGTGCTGCAGAGCTACACAAGAAGAAAACATCCGCGTTACAGAGCTGCATAAGAATTCTTACTTTTACCCCGACTACCAGCTAGGGAAAAATTTTCTTCACGAAAGTCATTGGCACGTAAAACAGTATTTGCTTGCCTTGCATGCTTGTTTATTAAATATTTAGTTTACCAGTAACGTTTGACAGATGATTAAAGACAGCATTGTAAGAATGATCGTCTTGTAAATTCCTAGTCTTTGTTTATGGGTTAAGCTGTATTTCTGCTGTAAATTTGTTGACCTGTGAGGCAGAAGTATCATAGTAAAAAATGAATATACTTAACTCCTGAGAATATTAAAGCGTACTAGCATAAACTAACATTGTTAACAAACAGAAATACACTCACTAGTTATCAAATGTTATCTCTTACTAAGCGTTAGCTTATATTTTTTCCTGACAACAGTTTAATGCGGTTATTGACGTTACATATATATTTTGTTTTTGTGTGTGTGTAAATGGTGCTAAACAATTACTTTTTGAGTGGTTGAACGAATATTCTTTCAGACCCGAAATCTCTTACCTGATTTGAAAATCTTCGTGCCTATAGCGTTGTGTAGATTTATTATCACTGCATATATACCTTAGATTTATGTTCCAGACAACCTTCTTCGCCATTCTCTGTTGGAGTGGTTTATGTTTCGCATTTTGTGGCTAAGAATTCCAGTCATAATATCAGACTTGGATCGTATCCGTAAAAATTAACGGTTACAGTTTGTTGGATTATCTCAGCGTCGTCTAATTACCTCGGTTTAAATTTTGAGTTGATAAACAGGTAAATTTATCGCATTGTTGAAAGTGACTTGCTCGGTATTGCTTAATTTCGTACTTGTTTTCAATATAGAATTGGGAGAATTGTGGAAACATTTTATTAAGAGGTGATGATAAATTTGATAACAATTGTAATATCACTTAGTTTTACCGCCCACCGCCCCCCCTTAAGTGTCTTGAAATAGGGAAAGTGCCCTAAATTGACGTCAACTTTAGGGGGTGGCAGAAATATAAAAGTTGAACTGGCTTGCTACTTGGCTAAAACTAAAACCCAATATTTTTCACCGATAATCACTTAACTTGGGGTTTATTTCATTCTTTTAAGGTGAAAAAGAAGAGATCTCGTTTTGTTATCTTTTGACTTGGTTTAGGGTATTTTTATCAAGAAGACGCTCATTCTCCTTTTCGCCGCAGATAACACTGACCAGCATTTGCTCGACCTTATCAAATTGTTATTTTCATCACAGTGCCACCTATACGTCGTTTTTTGTTTGTTTTTTTCTGAATAAAGCCATTGAATGATGTAATAAAAAAGGAGAACGTATTTATTACGCCAAATCTATTCTTTTCTTAAGCAGATGTTTAATCTGGCAATTTATCAGCTCCTGAAAATCACTTTTTTGCCAGGGGTGATATTTTTGTTTAAATAAAGTAGTTTGTCTATTTTTGTTGTTTATATTTCTCACCTTTTTCACCTTGCTACGCCGTCTGCTGTTCGGGTAACGGGTGTCTGCCAGTTCTTCACCACAGCGTACCACTTGCACCTTTCAAGCGTATCCGCCTTCTGCAGGCCACACACTTGTAGCTCTCTCCTGATCGTGTCATTCCATCCTTTCTCCTTCCTATCATCATCTTCTCGTATGATCTTCTCAGATCAGAGTCCTCCTTGCTTCTGCTCACATGCCCAAATCATTTTAATCGCTTGCATCTCACGAGGCCCATGATTGGTATCACTCTTGCGCCTTAACTGATGTCTTCGTTTCTCTTATGTTCTTCCAGACTGCTACCCAGACAGTACCTCACGATCTTCATTTCGTACGCACTGACTTTGTTAACCATGGTTGCTGTAATGGGCCAACTATCGCATCCATAAAGCAGCGCGGGGCGAATGACTGGAGTAGTATCGAACTTTTATCTTCTTCGGGACCTTCTTGTAACAGAACACTCCAGAGAGCTCTCTCCATTTGCCCCATACCTTGCTGAAACACAGCTCCACCTCCGTGCGACATCCACCCGCCTGGTGCAATTTAGTGTCTAGGTTTGATCTGCACTGTCTCATCCTGATGCAATCTTGTGCCCTAGGCAGGGGTAGGTGTTCAGTCTTTGCTCTACTGACTGTAAGGCCGACATCTTTCACCTTTCCTCTCCATATCTCCCTCTCCATACCTCCAACTTATCTTCCAGATACTCGCTACTCAACACTAGATCGCCCGCAAAGAACATAGTCTACGGTGCGTTCTCGCTGTTTTTTCCCGCAGCACCCATGATGATGATGAGTAAAAATGGGTTCAAAGCTGATTCTTGATGTAGCCGTACATCTGTCCTGATATCCTCCGTCTCTTTCGTACCCACTGCCTGGGTAGTGCAGTCATGTTACATGTCTTTGATGATATCTATGCAAGCTTCGGGCACTTGCCGCTTTCTGAGGCAATACCAAATGAACTCCCTCGGTATGGTGTCATACGGCTTGTCCAGGTCTACAAAAACCATATCCTGCACTTTTCCAAACTCCCTTACTTTTCTTGCAGCATCCTCAGGCAGAACATGGATTTCGTCGTCGACTTTCCCTTCTGGAAATCGAATTGATTATACTTGTTAAAATGTTTGGTAATAATTGACATTAAAGGTCAAATGAAACAGTTTATTTATGGGCATCGTAGTAATAGGCATTCGATTTTTTTCTCTTAGTTACCCTTGACCCGTATTTGATAGGCGACCCTCTGTGTGAAATAGGATTGAAGATGGTCTGTAAAGACCTGTATTAGAAGGAAGAAAAGTAAGTGTACCTATGTGTTCTTTCCATTACTCTAACTGTTTAAGGCTGATTTAACTTGTTTGTTGACACCCAGCTTTACAATTAGCAAATTATGGATGTATAAGCCCTTCTTGACCTCCGTCCTCTTCTTTTTTAATTAAAATATGTTTTGAAGGTATGGATTGTTCGTAAAGTTGAAAAATGCTCCTTACACAACGAGGAGGTTGCTTCGTTTTACAAGTTTTTCATTATTATTCCTCAGCTCAAAAAACCCCTTTCTACTTCTTCCCGTGTATACCAGCCGAATTTGTATTAATGAGAATTTTTCATTTATAAAGGAAATTGCAACGACACGTCTTCCTCCCCTCCCCTAACAAAAGATTCCCTAAACCATATAGAGAAGTGGAGCGCCTTGCCCCCCAAAATGAGCGAAATAAAGCCCATTCTTCGAAATGGAGTCGCAAACACGATGAATTTTTGGACTGTGTTGATTTGATATTTTTATTTAGTTATATCACATACTTGCAAAAAGGAGACCGTTGTTTACATGGTGTAGTTGGCGTTGATGGTTCTGTACATTCCATTCTGAAGCATTTTGTTCCATTTGACCAGTAGGCGAACTGAGCTTATGATTTCTTAGTTAAGGTTTTGTTTTCTTCTTTGTTGTATTTTGTGATGATCGATCTAAAACTGCCGAGTCCACACAACATATGTTCATTTTAGCGTTTTAAGGTGCTGTTTATACACAATGTTACTTTAACATTTTTCGGTTGAATTCAGGTATTAAGTTATGTGCATATATATATATATATATATATATATGTGTGTGTGTGTGTGTGCTTTCAGGAGAGTTAAATATTGTTTTCCAACCCATGGTCTTTTTAAAAGGGCATATGATTTACAGTAATGTATCATATTTATGTGTATCGAATATAATTTTCCTATCGAATCCCAAAAATTTTTATATTCCATTCATGAAAATCTTTATCTGCTATTGTCAATGGTAAAAGGAAGTGGGACATTTACTTCCGACTTCTTTGTTACAGTGATTTCTGTTGTAACCATGTTAACTTTGGGAGTTCGATTTTACTTGCAAGACTGTTTAGATCATGGTACAACTACAGGATGTACCTCAAGGACGTACTTTATGTTTTTCTGTTCACTAAATATGTGATAGTGTATGTAAGCGAGAAAAACTTTAATTTTCTAAAAGGATCGATTTGTCTGATGAATGTTGCCCCAATGATATCCCTGCAGCTAACCTTTTCATAAGTTCATACCTATAATCACAACTATGCGTTGTACTTCACCGAAATAGTCGTGATCGTCGTCATCGACAAACCATGACAATACTCCTTATTTTATGCCGGAGTATATTACATCGTCACTCCCTTGGCCCTGAATTAACGGTACGCCTATAGTACGCTTCAACGCCCTACACTTTTACATCACATTGTTTGTTGCATTCATACCATGACCTCCTTACCTCATGATGAAATCCTTTAAACTTAAATTCTGCCTTCTACCTTGTCAAAAAAATCGCTTGAACCCTTCTCAATTGTTATGTCACCCAACCAACACAGTTGGGTCTCCCTCGCCTTCTTTCCCATGTTTGTCTTTTTTTTTCACAGCCAAATGTCCTTGTTCTGTGTTAAGCCCCTTGTTTTTTGGGGGAGAGGGGAGGCTTTGTATCCTTAATTAATCGTTATCGACTTGATAAAGCCCTGGATCAGGACACATTTTTGAAATGTTACCAGAAACTCCACGGTAATAACATTTACTCTTTTTAGTGATGAACCATTTTACCCAGAGGACTGGTGACAGATTTGTACATTCAAAAACATTTTTGTTTAAAAAATGGCAATGATAAAACAAAAAAACTATTGTTTTGTTTTGTTGGTGTAATATAACAGGAAGAATATCAGACCATACTTGGGTCTGAATGTGGTGGGGTTGTCGACTTCCATTAATTCCATGCGTGCGAGAAGAGCTGGGGTCTTGGGTACGTGAATGTTGTTACTGCGTTTAATGACATAGACATTTTTATGCAAAGAAACAATTTGGGTTTTCATTACTTACGTTGAGTTTTGATAAGAATTTGAACATCCAGATGAGTTGTTTCTTTTCCTTATAACGTTAACCATATGCAACTTTAAATGCATGGATTTTCAGTAACACATTTCTTTTATTTTTGTCGTGAAGGAGAGGAGAAGGAAGGAGAGGGAACTTCCTCATTTTTTTCTTCAATATTCTATACCCAAAAGTAAAAGGAAAAGTTTAAAAGGCTAGCCAGACCAGCATTACTGTATGGACCTGACCAAGTGGCAACATCCATAATGCAGAATACTGGGCTAGAAGCTGCAGAACTCGGGCTGCTGCGCTGGGTATTTGGGATCACGTTGCTGAATAGGATCCAGAACGAACAAAAAAAGGGGTACAGTCCATGTTTAAAGACTGAGAGATAAACAAAGGGAAGCAAGACTAAGGTGAATTGGACTTATGAGCAGGAGGGAAGAAGAATATATTGGAAAGGGAATACTGGATATGAATGACCCAGGGAGAAGAAAGAGAGAAAGACCAAAGAAGAGATACGGATGTGAGTAGGGGACATCAGAGGAGCAAAAAGTGGAAGAGATTGGTACGCAGTGGCAATCCCTAACAGGAGCGGCCAAAAGACAAAGAAGAGTTCAACGGACCTAACAGAATGTAGTCGGATAGTGTATACGACTGTATCGTTTATAAATGATGAGATCTAAAGGAAGGGCAAATTTTGTATTTGCGAAAACTAAGTACTTGCCCGATTCAGGTGAGGCACGAGTATGTAGAAATGATGCTGGCATAAACTGCGTTAAGGATCCGTAGTTAATAGTCTTGACGTGTGTTTCCTTCAGGGAAGATAAAAATTGAGAAATGAGCAACTATGGGAGGTGATTAATCACTTTTAAATAAAATCTGTAATAGGACAAGATTAAAAACGTCTACGAGAAAGGGTTACCAAAGGAACATCAATGAAGGAGAGTTAACAGTGTATTATTCTCTGAAAGAGTTAGAAGTAAAATTTCAAGTGAATTTGAGCAAAGAACTTATTTCGGGTGGGGGGTGAGGTGGCAAGAAGACATTGCAAACAATTTCTAGAGCGCCTTACAAAAGAAATCCGAAAATTTTGTTTGGAAAGCCAAGAGTATTAAACTAGAAAACGTACAAAAAATTATTTTTTTTAGAAAGGCCCCCAAACAAGACAAAGAGGCACGTAGTATAAACGGAAGAAAGGAGAATTTAAGAAGGAATAAACTCATTTTGTAAAATCAAGTCTTAAATGGTTTAATTTTGAAGGGTTTTTTGCAGCAAAAATTAGTGTTGATGAAAATGCTGAATGGATAGGAAAAAGCAAATGGAAAACTAACAAGAATTTCCACTCGCAGAAATGCCAAACAATATATGTTAAAGAAATTATTGCATTACAAAACTGCGAGTAAACGGAAATCAGAAGAAAACAGGTAAAGTCTCGAATTCTTGGATACATTTGCTTTTACCCCAAAGCTGGAGCAATATGTATTTATATAGGTATGACCTTTTTGTCTTAAAATTTAATTAAACGATAAACTCCCAATTATTTCAGATGCATTTCTCATTAATCAGCATTACAAAATATCAGCACCTTAACTATACAACTATATTTTCGTTATGGAAGAAAACAATATAGTATCAACAGGATGGACGTAAACATCGATCATTTGACTGCAATGACCGGATTTTAATCAAGAAAACCCAAGTTGAACCCTGTAAACAGGGTCAAAGAAAATTGGGAACAAAATAAAAAGATCATAAAAAGCCTTTAAACAGTAACAACTCTTGGCTTAATGGTTAAATCACTTGGAACCAACTAAGAAAATCTTCCCTATCATTATACAACGTACCAAGACTAATATCGCAACACAGAACTATTCCTTTTACACTAGAAATATTTATTGAATTAAAAGAGCTAGAACTTAAGTACTACGGTTTAAGACCATTTTTTCTAATACCATTTTGTATGATATTACTATCCAAAACAAACGAGTTTACTAACTGCAGGAATAAGATACAAAATAAAAACAATTTACAAAGAAAATCTTGGCTACAAATAAAGGTAACAAATTAATGCGAGGAAATCTTACAAGAGAAAAGAAATTTATTTAAAACTTTATTTTTCTATTTGTTAACGAATATTAATTTGCCACAGAATTGCCATTTCAACATTATTTGTTGTTTTCCAGGTAGGTCCTGTGGGGTCTAAAATATACATTAGAAAATAAAAGGTATCTCCCATGAAAAAATGAAAATGATTAGAGTCCATGGTTAGACCAATATGCGAATGGAGCATACAAAAGAGGTATATTGTGAAAGCAAAAGGAGGGACTTTTTAACAGTAATAAAAGAGCTAGGGGAAAGCGCGACATAGGCATAGCTCCTGATCAATGGAGAAAATCGAATCACATCACAGTGAAAAAAGGGTCCATAAGAAATGTTATAGACAAAGGAACTCAGTGGTAAAGAGGAAACGTAATTCATACAAGCGATATTACCTGTAGTGACCTATTTATTTTTTATAAAAACCTTGGAAACCATCTCTGAATATATAATTTTTGTCTAAAGTGATGAAGTGGTAAAATCTGGTGAAGTTTCTCTGACGATTATATCCAATATCCAGTAGTCGGGTTTTCGCCTTAAGAATATTTGTCGAAAAATAATCAATGAGAAAACTATTAGTTCAAAATATTTCATCAGGAAACGTGTGTGCTGCACTTCTAGCAATGTACAGCAAATTGATTGTGAATGTAAGTAGCATACTTAGTAGGCAACCAAAAATATTTATTCAAATTCGGAACTGTTCTTAATGATTTTGAAGTTTATTTTATTGATGAACTGAGGTAGATATCCCTGCATAAAAGATAATTTTCAGGAAGTTCAACTCCCACACTTTTAATCGGTATGGTGGATAAGTTAAGATGTCTGTAGATTTTGGAAATGTAGGAGTTGAAATAGATGACTAGATTTGAATGGAAATTAGTCTGTTTATTTCTTTCCTTAATTTATGAGTAATTTAGCCGATTTTGAAACTTGTCAGTAAATTATCCTAGAACGATGATGGGATTTTATTGCCGGTGGAAAATATTAATCAGTCCCAAGAGGAGTTATTGCCAATCTGTTTACTTAATTTTAATTGGCAGTTCTAAGACCATGTGTTACTAAAAATGCTCGGCAATCATTTTTTTGTAATACAGGTAAGCATGATAGCATTAGTTACAACAGTATGAAGTGCTTAATTTTCAAAAGATCTATGATCCAGTTTTAATTTCTGGATTCAGAGATGCAGGAATAAAGTACGTATATGGACTTCCTGTCTAAATATTAATACAATCTTGAAGTTATTATCCAAATATACTAGATGCAGAATAGACCTAATTACTTGCTGTTGCAACAGACAGCAAATATTGTGAATAATAAGCAAAAATACAAGGAGAAAACTGAAGTTACATCACATGAAATTGAAGCCAATGCCTATGACAATCATGCATATCTACTCTACAAAATGTGCTATTAGTATTACTTTATTAAATCAATTTTTTGTAATGTAATGTCCAACCAAATGAGAATGTTTTTTTTTTAATTTTTCATTGGTCTTCCACTCTTTCACCTTTGAAGGCTTTGAAACAACTTTAGTCCAGAGGATAACTTATTTTTTGTTTACTTTTTGATCTCTTTTTTTAATTAATGATTTCTTTCCATTCCAAATTCTATCTCCAAAAACACCTGTAAACGTAGTAGTATGCCACTTAGAACGGAGAAGCAAATTGAGCGCAGTGTTTCCAGGAGTGTGGCCAGGGCTAGAACCACAAAGGTCTTGCATGGTAATCTGTTGGATTAACCACTCGGCCACCACTGGGCTTTACCATTTGTTTTTTTAATCTAACAAAGCTTATATATTAATGGTATCGTATTAATTAATTAAGCCGATTTAACTGCACAAAATCAATCATGTCTAAGTAATTTAATTGCTATTGCTTTAAAATAAACTTGCAGAAACTCAAATTAATATTAGAAAAACAGTGATATTTTGGATTATGGTCAAAACTATTAAGGCATCAAAAATAACATATAATGCTCCTGTGGTTTTTACACCAAATACAAAACCTTGTTAACACAGTAATTCAACCCATTATTGTCAATCGTCATATTTTTAGTTTTCTTTTTTTTGCTCTGCATTCGAATATATCATTGCTTGATCCATGTTGTCTTGAACATAGGTCTTGACTTCGATTCTCGTCAATGAAACGTTTTACAATTGTCGTGTGTACGTGAAGGACAAGTCTCTTTAGCAGTTTCAGATTCATCAATACCAAATACACAGCTACATTTCTTTGTTCTCTTTTCCACAAATTTTGATAAACATTTCTCTTTAGCATTGACCTCACCCTGATCAAATTCATTTGTCGTACATATGGTGGAATAAGCCTGGAAATGAGAAAATGATCTACAATCTACCAAGTGTGGGTGGAATAAAGGAGTTTGAGGCTCTTGACAGCAACCTTCACAACCTTCACAATAGATTTGGCTAGTACATGTTGAGTGAGGAAGGGACACATTAAATGGTAGATGTTTACTGTTGTTGACATAAAATCTTCTGCAAGGAAGACTAGGATTTGTTTCTGAATCGCCTTGATTAATGGTTAGAAATATTGGAAACTGTTTTACATTTTTATTTGAGGACACCGCTATTGGAGGCCTCTGTTTTGAAACTGTTGGTTGTGCAGTGTTTCCTAGAATGTTCTGGGTATTTGTTTCAGGTATAAAGCTTTGTCGTCTCCATTTGGCTCTCCTGTTTTGAAACCATACCTGTAGCAGAAGATAAAGGTATACATTAGATTTATATATATATATATATATATATGTGTGTGTGTGTGTGTGTGTAGAAAAGTAACATCAGTAACCAATATCTAATGTACAAATATATACAAGTCTTTTCCTTCCATATTCTTTCCTTTAGTATTACTTTCAGAATACGCACATTTATATATATTGACTAATGATTCTTGGATTGACTTTTCTATTTTCTCGGCGATTCGAATAGATTCGAATGATTTACAAATACTGGTTGCTCTGGTCAAATGTGATAAAGGTTCCAATTATGTATTCTATTTCCCTCAACTCTACGCCCCTGCTTTTAATAGCACGTAAATGCTTTTTGTTGAGCTATGTAATTATTCTCTCTGATTCAAAAAGGTGTGGATCTTTACAGTTGGTATAATTCAGCACAGTAGGATGAAACGAAAGTTGACATTAAAAATTCCCTGCTGACTAAAATTATGCCGTACCTCTCCAGCAATGTTGTTGCACTCACTGACACTCGAACAACTGGGTAATTTCGTGTGCCGGTTGTCAACATTCGTTGTGCACAAGCTGAGCTGCGTTATTCATATCCCAAGTTGCATTGCTATTCATATACATTCATAAACACTGACAAGCCAGAGACAACAAACTATATTTGAAATAAAGCCTCGTTACCCCAAAAGATACTTTATTAATTCTTAACCATTTCTATTAATAAGGAAAAGTGGCTTTTAATTTTTAAATGGTCTTAAAGTCTTTATGAGTAATTTAATTAAAAAAATAATACAAACAGTTTTTTACGGTTCTTTTTTTTATTTAAAATGGTAACATTGTGTTTCGGTCCACGATTATTCTTTTTGACATACAGTCAACTTAATATAAATTGTGTTAATATGCACATCAAAGAATTAGAGCGGCGTCTTTTTTGTGGCACATGTTACTGTATGACACTCCATATATTAGCAAGTCTTGTAAAATATATTAGCACATATAATGTAGCAAAAACTCTCGCTCATTAGGAATATAGTGCAACGAGAACAAATGAAGAAGGACTAACCCCACCTGTAGGATGATTCTATTACTACAAATTCACAATGCAGTGCAGCAGAGTCATTTTGTTGGAGCACATATGTAGTAGCACATGAGTTTTCGCATGCATAAGAGCCGATAGTAGAGTAGTTAAAATAATGCCAATTCTTCTTAGATATTGAAAACCTGCTTTAACACTGCTCCTCGACCAAGGCAACAAATGTCACAAAAATTAAGCAAGTCATTAAATAAATTTTTCAAGTGACGAAAGTGTCTCAGTGCAGGCAAAAAATGAAATGATATGTGTTAGCAATAGATATTTTCACTTTGCACAAAGTACCTCTACATGCATTGGTGCAATGGATATCTAAAATATTGGTCCATTCCAATTTGCTTATCAAGAACTTCAGGAAGTCTTTCTTTTTACTTATGATGCAGAAGTTCCATCAGTTACAACTGAGGTTTGATTTAGTAAGTCGCGTTTCAATTCTCTCACACATTGGAAAAAACCAGCCAAAATGTTACATTTGTACCTCCAATGAAAAATTTAAACTGCTCTGTGTCTTTTATCTCTAAAAAATGTCTACAAGAAAGGCTTCAGAATGTTGGAATAATTGAATGAGAATTAACTGGTAGCTTTTAAATATAGCTAGTCCAGACCCGCATCAGTTTATCATGAAAAATCCCAACCATCTTCTTAATTACATTACTCTTGGACATCATCTGGAATTGGACAAGGAGGTACTTGATCCAATTTAGAAAAGGATTTCTTCGAAACTACTAGGTTTTATTTTTTCACCTAGTCTTTTTCGGACTTCTTATCTTACACAATCGCTTGGTATGTCTGCATCACGTAAGGTCTGGTCTTTTGATACGACAAAGGACAATCTCCTTTTGAAGGCAATTTTATACCTTCAACTTTCCACAATTTTCCTTTTATGGAATCCTGTTGTGTTGTTTGGACAGATGCATCCTTTTGCCAATTGGATGTGACTGTATGCAGCGGTGAGCTTGTAATTTTGTTTGCCCCTTCTCTTGTTTAAACTCTGTACCTCCTATTATATCAACGTTTTGCCATCAGTCTAAGTCCTTCTTTGCTCATTTTCACAAGAGGTTCTCTGGTTAACTATCTTTAATTTAAGAATACTTTGGCTCATTTGGCCTGAGACGCTACTCACGACATATTCATCCTAATGTTGTGTTTCGACACGCAATTAAGTCTTGTTCTGGTCAAACCTCTTTTCTCGAAGTGCCTAACTTCAGAATTTACTTCCAATTAATTTTCTCTTCATTTATTATCATGTGAACTCTTTTGAGTCCGAAGTAAATTCATTCTTTTTGTCTTTGTAAAAATAATGCTCTTTTTAAGTTAAACTATCTTTAGTGTCTAGTTGTACAACATATAAAGGGGGTTTTTCCCTGCATTTAATGAAAAGTGATATTTTTGTCCAACTATCCTTCACATTGGCATTTCTCACCGTCTAGCTCTTCACGTCGAGAATTCACTACTTGAATAATAATACTTACTAACTAAATTACTTTGGGTTTCAGCAGAATTTTTGCGTCTTGTAGTTTACCACAGCAAAACCAAATAAAACCAATATAAATTTTTTTTTGTGAGCTCATTGGCTTTTGTACAGGAAATTTTTCTTAATTGTCAAACTGGGAAACCATACTTAGTTCACTAAGTCGTCTTTGAAGTGAGAAATAGCAAAAATTAAGTTAACTTAAAGATATTATTGATATCATTTAAATATAATTATACTATTTTAATGAAATAATATCGCGATATTTCCAACCATTTTTTTTTTGAAAAATTTGTAAGCCAACGAAATTAATGACACAAGTTAGTTCTGGTCCAGCCGTCTATCGGTTACCAACCTCCAGTTGCAAAAACTGCCGACTTCGGTTGATTACATTTCCAACCCGATTTTTCCCTCCCCATAAAAGCGTTATGGTATTTTAACTCACTTGTATCCTTGCTTCGTTTATATTGATCTTGGATGCTAAATTCTCTCTTGTCACAAAGTCGGGGTAATGTTTCCTTTGAAATGTTTTTTCGAGTTCGTGTAATTGATTTTTAGTGAAAGTAGTCCTGTTTCTTCGATGCTTTGATCTAAATTCCCAGTGGTACTTTTCCTCCAGCTCTGGACAACGGCAGAACAGTCTTTGTTTCCAATCTGTTAAAAACAACAAATACAATTTAATAACTTTATCGCATTCAAAAGCTTGTTCATAATAACTAGTTTGTGGCTGTAAGCTTTATATACGGTTATGTTATCAAATGTATGAGATTATATAAACTTGTAACTAAACGGTTTTGGAAATAACAAAATTTCGAAAAGTTGCCTTAGTTGATGAAAAGTTTATTCAGAAAAGTTGGTAACCATTGAAATTCACTGCACAAATCTCAAAAGCAAGTTTCTTTAAATATTCGCCATCGGTGCATAATTAGACATCTTACCTAGGGTGCAGCTGAATTCCTTGGTAGTGAAATTTCCACATTCGTTTCATGTTCAAAATGGTAATTTTCACGTGACCTTCAAGCCCAGTTTTAAAAAATTTTAGTAACATTACATGCTAATAACTCGTAGGGTGATGTCTCTGTGAGCATTTAAAAAAATGTAATCTGAAATGGGTGATTGAGTTGAGAATATCGAATTGGTTAAATACTTGAGGAATAAAAAATTGTAAATTATTTTAAATGTTTTAAGTCTGCTTTTCGCGACCAATCAGAAAAGGATATAGGTTCATCAACTTGGAACGCAATTTTATTGGCATCATTCGGCAGACCTTCATTTCCTTCCCATTTTCTCTCGGGGCTAAAAATCTCTCCCTGGTTTCCAACTTTCTCTTCTAGAAATCAAGTAACTAACTAGCGTCAAGGATGACTGTTTTTATCACTGTACAGATGAGTACACTGGGAAAACAGGACTTCCGCAAAAATTAAACCAAAGCTCTTTTCTTACCAATTTTGAACTGCCAAGGTCAAATGTTATATTAGTTTTTGTCCTTTATGTCTTGTTTTTTTCACACAGATTTATCACCTCATTTTGAAAAAAGTGACTTTCTTTGTACCAAACCCATCTGTTTCAACTTGACTTTTTTTAGGGTAGATAGTGCACGTTATAATTATGGAATTTTTAAAAAGCTAGGAAAAGTAGATATATGATATGTTTCAAGGTGACAGGAGAAAAAAGGGAACAATTAATATAAAAAGGATTGGAGCGATCAAACTTTTAAGTATGTACGAGAACACAAGAATATAAACAAGAAAAACTTATAGATAAGATTTTAACTGAAATGATCGTTTCAGTAAAAGATCTTTACACTGACACTTACCGAGACACTTGACAGGATTAATTTATTAATTTGCATTGGCTTGCCTTTATATTAGTGAGGAATTGTGAATAAACTACGATGAAGTGTATTCCCGAAGAAGCACACCCCTAAATGTTCTTACTCACAGAATGAATTATACATTAGGAAGAATGATAATGACTGTTGAAGATAAAGGAACGAAAAATGCACTTTTAATCATTTGTGGGCTGATAAGAGGGAGCATAGATCTTTAAAAAGTTATCTGTTGGTTTTTTGCCGATTATTCCACAGAGTTTGACATATATTAAACAATATTATTCATACATAACCAACCAGGAAATAGTGGTAGACCTCTGTCATGAATATGAAATCTCCAATAAAAATCAATGGCTGGCTTAAAAGTGGTAAAAGGTCAAGAAAAAACTTGGGAAGGGATTGATCACGCTTCGATTTTGTGGCCGGACTTGTTTCCTTTCTACATAAAGGTGTCTTCAACAAAGAAAGTAAATATGTAGGGAATGGGTGTTTGAATGACATTCATATCAGAAATCTCAGGTATGTAGAGGAGAGAGTTCTTTTAATTAATTCAGAAGCTGGTCTTCAGAATTATTAGTCACGAAAAGAGAAGAAAGTAAAAACCTTGACTTTTGCACGAAACTTAAAGTTGAACTTGCTGTTTACTACAAAATATAGGGTTTTATTATCTCTCTGTGTCCCGGGTATGACCCTAAACTGTATCGAGTGATGAAATATAGAATTAGATCCTTCTAGGTTGGGCCCAACAACACTATGACAGGCCCCGTTAGTAGATCTGGTGTCCACATTTCAGCTTTTGCGTCCTGTGTGGACCACAGAGGTACTCAGTGGGCAGCATGATAGACGGATGGAATTAGCTAGTAGAAAATTTATTTTGGGAACAATGGCAGGCACAGTCTAGTCCTACTTGTTTGGACTACGTCCTATCTAGCTGGATCTGCGGGTTGGAAAGAACGTGGAGATCTACCACTCTATTTCTTTTTTGTGAAACTATGAACAGAAACCAAAGAAATGACGAAGAAAACAGCGTGAAGGGCTTCAGGTTACCTCTGAAAAATGAATCTTTGCTCGGTAGGCTAAACTATGAGCAGCCAGTAGCGATCGACCGTCATCACACGACTGCACACAAACAGAAAGACCCTTTAAACATGGCAACTTACAATTTTAGAACATTATATTCTTTCTTTTCCTTCGGTCTTCTTCCAACGTCAAGTTGGGTCCGCCGCTCAGCATTTTTTCTGCCACACGCTCCTATTGCTTGCATCGTCCTCCAGCGCCAACTGTTTTCATATCAATCTGCACTCTGTCTCTCCATCTCAAATTCTGGCACCCTCTACTTCTTTTTCCAACTACCTGCTGATGGTACACTTGCTTTACAATACCTTCCTCCTCTCTCCTCATTAGGTGTCCAATACCTCCCCACTTCGACCACTTTGGCACGCCTTCTCCAAGCTGCACTTGTTCTGTGCTCCCACAGAGATACCCCAGTCACCCCCCACCATTCTCGAACTTTTTGCTGAATCCTCTTTTTCGGAGGCACAAATGCACCAATTCCCTAGAGACTCTATCATTAGTCTTTTCCAGGCCCACAAAACCCGTGTAGAGACTCTTCCTTCGATAAATGCAAACTGCATGTTGTCTATCTCAATTACCCTTCTTAATCTCTTGTCCAGGATCTTTTTAAAGAGTTTCATTGCATATTCCAGAAGCTTTATTCCTCTGTAGTTCATACAGTTGAAATTGTCTCTCTTTTGCTTGTAAATAGGGATCAACAAGCTTTTGGTCCAGTCATTCGGAATTATTTCTTCATCCCATATCTCTCGCAGCATCACAAAGAACCAATTGCTGGTAATAACTACAACAAAAATGAAATCGTCTTTGCCCTGGTTCTTGAGCTAATTACTCAATTAACATAAAATATGTATACTAGGCATACAATATTGCCTGCATTCCACGAACCAATTCTGTGAGTATGCAAGATATAAAATTCATTCATTTTGGATAGAGCTAGAACTTGAGGAAAGGGGAGAATAGTCATCTGGACAATTCCTTTACCCGAGTCTCCAACTACAGTGCGCCATGCTTAAATTTGACATAGAGCATCATTAAAATATATTTTTCAAAATCAAATTACCCACCGAGAGAGTTCTTAAAATAGTCCAAACGTTCTTTTGGACTCACCAAAGTGAGGCAAAACAAAGCATCCTCTACGTCCCACTCTAATGACTGCAACAGACTGTACAGCGGTTAATACCGCTGTTGTTTGGTGGCAAATGCTCCACCAAGATATAGATTGTATCAAACAGATACTGCATTTGCGTGAATGAAAATTTGTAACAATGACGTCGAGTTTACGGTGCAGAATGCGCTTTGGGACTTCATCGTATTCTGGTATTATTGATTTGGTAAGCTTGTTTTGGTGGAATTGGAAATCAGATCAACTTCCTAAGATCACTTCAAAGATTTTGTTTGCTTTGCGACCGAAGTTGTTGAACTCTCTACAGCTATTGATCAAATGTGCAATGCTATCGGTGCACTAATGACCAAAGGGGCAAGAAGGGTTATTATCATTGATTCCATATATACTTTTTAAACATTAAAGTTATAATACCCATAACTGACGGAGGGGTTGGCCCAGTCATGAAAACACTTTGAAATATAAATAACAAATCTAGGTTTGAAAACTTCAGTTCAACGGCAAGTTTTAGAAATTTAGAAAAGGTAAGAGCAATCTGCTTTTTTTTGCCTGCTGGTGACTGAATTTAAGCCAAAGTTCCTCAGTAGCTTTCTATTAATTGTTTTGTATTAGCAATAGTAAAAGCAATGGTAGTGATACTACCACTGGTGCTACAATTAGTACCGCTACTACTGCTACCACTTCTTATTCCACTTCTTATTCCACTTCTGATACCCCTTCTGCTACCACTTCTGCTACCCTGTCTGCTAGTCCTGCTGCTATTTCCACCCTTACCTATTCCCTCGGTGTAATTTTTCTTCCAAGTCTTCCCATTTGAAGATCAAGTTGCTACTCTTATAGCTCAAGTGCAATTACTTACTGCTAAGGTCTTTTCTCTCGCATCATCCTGCCCAGATCTTTCTCCTTCACCCCGTCGTACAATTGGCTAGGACTGTAGTCCCTTCACAGCTGGTCGCAAGCTTGTCACAAGTCGCCAGCTAGAAGGGGCAAGCTTTGCTGGTAGTTTTGACAGCCGCCAATTTTTTATTCACAATAGATTCAGTGGTACTCACTTCTTCATTGACACTGGTGCCGAAGTAAGTGTTTTACCCCCCGCTACATCCAATTGTCTCCATTGTTTTTTCATTTGTTCTCTTCAAACTGTCAACACCTCTCCAATTTGGATATATGTTGATCGTTTTCAGACGCAAAGTTTGGGTTTAAGCCTTACCTTTTGATGAATATTTATCATCGCAAAGTTCCATCGCCTTTTATTGGTGTAGATGCTTCAACTGGGTATAATCTTCCCCTCAAACAGTAAATTGGCCCTGCCTGCTACACATTGTTCCAAAGATGACTGCTGGTGAAGGGCACCCCTGTGGAAACTATCGTGCTTTAAATCAGTGTACTGTTCCGGACAACTACCTATTCCTCGCATTCAAGATTTTACTTCTACTCTCTTTGCCTAGACCATTTTTTCCCAGACCGATCTTATTCGGACCTATCATCAAATTCTTCTGAAGATGCCCATAAAACTGCAGTTACCCCCTCCCCCTTTCGAAATATTAAAATTTCTCTGCATGGTCTTTCTTTCGTCTATACATATATTGATGATCTTCTTATTGTCAGTTCTTCCCCCAAAAGAACATCTTGAATAATTTAGCCTGGTATTTGAGCACCTCTCAGAAGGAAATTGTCATCAATCCAAAGAAATGTCAATTCGGAGAGTCAAGCCTACAATTTTTAGAACACACTATTACCGCTAGTGGTATCCCTCTACTCCAGGGTAAAGTTTGTGTTATCCTGGATTATACCCAACCAACTTCACTACCCAAAGTCCATGAATTTTTAGGCGTTTTTAATTTCTAACTTCTGTTTATTCCGATCTATTCTACAATTTTACTGCTGCTAACCAACCTATTATCTGGCCAAAGTCCAACTTCAAATCATTCCTTCGCTGGTCAGCTTCCTGGCAAGATGCTTTCGACACTGCGAAATCCACCTTAGTCAGCTGCACACTATTCCCACATTCTCTTTGAAAACTCCAATTCGTATTATGGTTGATTATTTGAATTTTTCCACAGGAGGAGTTTTACAATTGCACGTTTAAGGAAGCTGACAACAACCTGCCCTCTTTTCACAACGCCTTAAACCCACCAACATAGCTAAGTAATTTCAAGTGTGCCAAATATTTTTTCCCTGGCTAACAGAGGAGATATTGCATAGCTGTACTGAAGGATTAGTATCACACTGATAAATACAAAACAATTACCTTCTATTACATATTCAGAAGTATCCAGAAAAGTAATATCTAAGAAAAAGACAAGTTATTGTATAGTCATGTACATGGCACATTATTTAACAGTATATACAAAACAGTTATATGGCTGTTTGATTACCTGGAATGTAGAACAGTGTTGAATCTAATAAGAAGGCCACGGCTTAAATAAAAAATAATATGATCTAACATCTCTAGCATGAGATATTGGTGAGTGTCATGCAATACATACGTCAAGAGAAAAGCCACAATTTCCTAGCAATGTTTGTTCAACACTTTAAAAAACTAAGTTATCGCTTATTTACAAGCGGTAATGCCCGACTGACAAATGAAACAGCTTACTATGTGAGATTCCCTGTTCGAGGCTTAGAAACGTCCCTGGAAGTACTACACCCAATTCGTTTCTCTCATATAAGTAACTATGGAGATGATACATGTTTTCACAGATAGAATTGCGAGAAATATAAAAGTAACAGGTAAAAGGATTAAAAACTACAAAGAAAGAAATTGTATAAGAAAAGTAACCCACTTAACTGAAGCGGCTTCCAGTTTTGCTTAAAGTGAAAGTAGTAACGGAAATGCTGTTAACACAAAGGTTATGTATACAACATGGCTTTATTATTTCTCCACATTTTTATGGCACTATTACCTTTTTTTTTAATTAAAAAATTCACTGTACAATGGAAATCAATAGTACAGCAGTTAACAGGAAATCAGGGAAATAATTAGAAGGGTAGTAGTGTCCAATTACTAGACTCAACAACAGTGTGAACCTTTTTGGAAGTGTTTTAACTAATCTGTGCAAAAACAAAATCGTGATTAAATCGAGTAGCTAATGTTTCTAAAAATTATTTTGATTCTCTTGTCAAGAACTATAACTTACTTACTTGATTCACTTGATGAAGTTGTCAACGTCATCTTGCAAATAATGTTTTCTGAACATCTAAGTTGGAATATCATCTGTTTTTAGAAATGGTATTGCTCATTTATAAGAGAATGCTTAATCTCTTGCTATTTAAAACTCATCAGTGTATTAAATATTTACATAAGCAAGCTGGTGTTTAAACACATAGGGGGGTCACTGTTCCTTACATACAGTTTTTATTAAAGGTTGCTGGCAGTTATTGAAAGCAGGAACTTTCTTCACAGCTATGTGTGAAATAGATTTGTCTTCAGACAAAAAAAGCCACAATTTTATGTCTGAAAGAAGTCAGTGGTACTTTAAAAATTTGCAGTTAATTTTAGCTACAAAATGCAAACATAGAAAGCTGTGTACTTAAACACTAGTTCTTTTACTTTTAGTCTACCTTTTGCAAAATTTGCATTAAATTAACTTCATCAGCTGTTCATCTCTTTTTCTGTATTTTTTCAGTGTTTGTTCCTTTTTCAATAATATCCTAACATTTTAAGTCCTTTTTATTTCTGAGTATTTTTTCAAAAAGTAAATAAAGGGAACACACACTGCAGTTATTTTTTAAGTAAAAGTTCAAAATGGAGTGAAACTACTTACTGTAGGGAGCAGTAAATATGGAGGAAATACAACTGGAAAAGTATAAATTCGATTTAGGCTAGGTATAGAGATAAGGTCATAAGAGGAGAAAAAATTTGTTGTGAGCAAGTATCAGAGTCGGGCAGTTCCAAATGAGAAACTACGACCGTTGGAAGATTTCTTTTTGCGTGGAACCAAAACAGGATTGGAATAAAGAATGCAGAATGAAGCTAGTGAGAAGAGGTGACACAAAGTGATATGGAAACGAGGGCTTAAGTTCAACAGAATATACTCATAATAATGACGATACAGAAAGGCAAACCTGATTAGATTACATCAATGCAACACAGGCTGGGAGTTAAAACAAGAGAGAGCTTAATAAAGTTAGATAATCCCCTCTCATCCCTGTGGAGATAGTTTTAGAACAGTTCTGGGTACCAATTTACAGTAAAAATTGACATTTTTGAGAAGATGAAAAGCAGTCTGTTAAAATATAGATTTATCTCTCTGGAAGGAAGACTGTAACGATTAACAGTCATATGGAAGGTAGTTGAATCAGTTTATCACACGCGGCTATTTGAATATTACATATTAGAATTATTTAAATTTTCAAAGCAAACTGTAAAGAGAGGGCTTGAAGTTCTAAACGAAAAGAAAGAGGATACATCATTTGTACCAAACTAGGCTAAAAATGTACTTATTGTTTTTATGGATTTAATACTGTGCCAATTGAGTTATTGGGACTACGTTGGCAGCTACATAGTTTTTGCTACCTATCCTTCCACTTGATTACTCTTTTCTTTTCCAACCTTCCTATCGCTGGACATATCACAAAAATCTACCCAGAAATAAAATGAGCTTCTTACAGAAGAAAAATTTTCTTAAGTAAAAAATTTGGATTTATAAACAATTAAAAGTTAAAAAAAATTTCTTAGAAGCGGAATGATGCTCCTAAAATTAGCAGGAAATTTTAAACTTTTTCACAAAAAGGCCAGTAAAACAAATATAAGGGGTAGCATTATCAGTATAAATTATGATGAGCTAAGGAATGATCCCTTGAAGATCATTCATGTAGAGAATAAATAATATTGGACTAAGAATAGACTCTAGAGGAACACAAGGGTTGGTAGAGTACTCAAAAGAAGAAACACCCTTCCAAACGCATAAGCATGCAATGAACACAAGAATAACCTGATGACGTGAAAGACCTTTCCATCAACACTAAAGGTAGAAATTTGGTAAAGCAAACTGGTATGCAATGTCAAAGACTTTAAATATATCAAGAGTTATGACATGGCTCTCACTACATTTACTCATAAATCGTTTGATACAATGAGTACTGACAGATCAGCGCAAAGATGATGTTGTTTATCAACAAAGGACGCAAAACTCGAAGGAGATTCAACAAACGAATTGTTGACAACCTCCTTTAAGAGGTTGGATGTTATTTATCCAGGATAGGATTGATACCAAGCAAATAAAGTAAAGGAATTCATACCTTTGATAAGCGAATGGTAGTCAGAGGGAGCAGATCCATATTGAAAATAGCATGTAGCACGTTGCTCCCAATCAGAGACTCAATATAACACACACTGACTATTGGAAAATCCGTAAGTGTAGTCAAAACGAAACTGAGGTAATTTAGATAACCACTCAGAGGGTGCAAACGTCCACCAAGTGGGTACAGTATTAGTGTATATTGTAGTCCTGTAAATCAAATGCTTTGTATACTGACCATGCTTTCATTGTCATCCTCTCTTGTTATGGATATATTTAATTTCCCATTTTGGGTTTACTTCATTTTTAATTTTTTATTTACTTGATCTGACTTTTTCTTAACACAACAACAACAGATGCTTCCATATTCTTGGATACAAAGTTTTTTATTTTTCAATTCCCTAATTTTCACTACATCATCAACACCTTATGCCTTTTCTGATTGTATTGATAAAAACACAGAAACATCTTATAAAGAAAAGAAGGAAACAGAACTTTCCTGGTTTCGTACCGGGTGATTTTGTTTATTAGGTAGGCGTTTAAACCAACTAAGCCACAGCACCATTAGTTGTCAAACACTGTCGTTTAGGTCATCCACAAGGTCTCTGTACCGTGGTGAGATCTTTACAGAAAGCCCTTACAGCGTTCAAACTTTCGCTGCTCAAAAATAAAAATGTTTTCAGTTATTTATTGTGGTACCATCAATATTTCATAAAATTTCATTCAAAGCCACTCTTAACTTTTAGACTTATTTTTCGCACAAACAGACTGACAAATGAACAAAGGAAGACGAAAACAAAATCTCTTTGGCAAAAATAATAATTCTAGTCTCAAGGAAACAGAAGTAAACAGTAATCCACAAAAACCCAATGTTTTTTAGAGAATTAGATAGGCAAGTTCTCACAGAGTAAAAGACCTTCGGACGTTTGATTGGACAAAAGACGCCTAGCATTGATAAATGATAAAGAAAGAGCTCCATTGTGTTGATTTACAGAATTTGATTAACAACTCTCTTCATTGTTTTAAACAAGCCTAGCTCTTCATAAGTCCAATAAAATAAAAACAGATCAGAGGCTGGTCGATGCAAGCAACTATCCCTTTACTGGTTTCAGTCAGTCAATGGTTCCGTTCTCTAGCTGAGGCTTGGATGCTGTGGTAGCCCAGTTTTTGCCATGATGTTTCCTTTTGATTGCTAATGGAAATAATAGTTTTTAGGTTTGTCCAAAACCAGTGTTTTTTTTCGTACTACCATTACATGAAGGGTTGGCAAACAAAGCTGGAGAGGCCGCTTTTTTTTATGACGTGAAATTCTAAGTTGCTGAACACCAAAAAATTTGAACCCCTTTCAAAAAGAGAATGTAATATTAAGTACAGCAATTATTCTACTTCTCTCTGTCTTCCTTTACTCCTTTTTCATCCCAATGATGTTTATTCTGTAACTTAGTTTTGTCTCTAGTAAAAATGTTTTTACTGCTGATGCGTAAGATCATGGAAAAATTATTTTAACAAATATTTCAAATTTATAGTAAATAAGGATATACTCTAAAACGCTGGCCATTCAGCCAACTTTCGCAGAATTTTAGAAATGCAATTACTGCTTAAATACATAAGAGTGTATAGAGTTTTTGTCTCTGTAAAAACCAGTAACAACTATTCTCTCAAGTTTCATAAATTTGTAAATAAAGGCTGCGAAAAATTAAATATATGTAAGAAAACACATTTTTGAGCAAAATCTTCTCCTGCATTTAGAGAGACCAAGTCAAATTCTATGAAATGTACTTAACAAAACACATTAACAAAAATCAAGAACTTCCTTGATATTTGTTGAGGCTTGATATACATAAATGGCATTCCCAGTACATTTCACAATTCTCATTTTGTCTACTTTTTGTAAGACCTTAAAACCTAGGTCAAAGACAAATTCTTTTTAGGCAAATTACCAACTGTTTTCTTTTTCAGAGACATTCCACTTTCTGCTTACTAAATATATTAATATTTTGAAAAATCAATTATGGAAAAGTGACCAAAAGTAACATAACAATATTTAGAAATTTTAGGATTTTAAGTTGTCCTGTAAAAAATGTAATGAGTTTCAAAAATATGTAGACAGTACTGCTTATGAAAAGGAGAACGAACGCTATTTGTGTGAACTAATCTGAAATAGCTTAGAACTAGAGACATTGGGAAACCACCAAATCGTCGATGGTGAAGCAATGAGCAGAATTTGGTGCGTTTCAGTCCTCTTTCCCGCATGATAATTAAGAGAGAGAGAGAGAGAGAGAGAGAGAGAGAGAGAGAGAGAGAAAGAGAGGAAATAAAACTGTTAAAAGACAAAAAAGACAATTTTGTCAGATTTTTTTTCCTACAAGAACCTCTGCTTAACGTTGGGTGAAACGTTTCGTAATCTCGTGATTCCTTTCATTGCTGTGCTAAAAACTTCGGCAAACAAAGACAGTTCCCCCGTGTTTTCTATAATTTCTCAGTCTATAGCGTCCAATTAAGCTCTTCTACCTTCTAAGCGTGTCAAAAGGATTAAATCATTGACAACTTAATAGTCTCCATAAAGCGCAAAAATAGGCCAACCATTTGTCAGCCATTTTGTATTTCTTTGAACATATGCAGACGCAGGTGGCCCAGATTATTGATTGTCAAATACATTGAGTTATGCCAAGCTAAAGTTTTGCTACTGTGATAATGGCAGTACAAAGATGTGCTAATCACAAACTTCCTTATCATTTAACAAATATTGTTTTCTTTCTCGTTTTCATTATCCCAATCAAATTAAAATACCAAACAGAGGCTGCTGTCTGTGAGATGTTCTTTCATAAGAGGAATGATAACTCTGCTGATGGCTAGTTGATGTCGGAAGAGAATACAGTCATTTTAGGTGTCAAAGCAAATAGCATAAAGGGATTTTAATTATATTAAACACTAGTTTTCAAGATCGTTGATTGCTATTGACATTGCCAATAACGTCTAATGTTAATAACTACACTACCAATTCTAATATGGTGACTCGGTCCATTAAAATAAGACAAGTTTTAAAAAGAAATTGCTTATTAATATTTCTATAATAGCTCATTTCCTTGATTATATCTGCCAGAAGTCTGCTAGCAAACTCCTTTTTTAAATTACAAAGTTTAATCCATTTGCAAAATCCGAGAATTTCTGTTTTAGTCAGAGGAAAAATCTTGTTCAGATCTTTGGTGACTGAAATTATTCTTCACTTCAATAAATTTTATGTTATGCTAGGGAAAATAGTAACAAAAT
Source organism: Morbakka virulenta (assembly GCA_003991215.1). Classification (NCBI taxonomy): domain Eukaryota; kingdom Metazoa; phylum Cnidaria; class Cubozoa; order Carybdeida; family Carukiidae; genus Morbakka; species Morbakka virulenta. The sequence continues at coordinate 92,251 of RDPX01000670.1, read as the reverse complement.
TCTTATTGAGGGAGATCTGTAAGCAACAGTAAGGGGATTTTTTAGGTCAACTACCCAAAGCAAAGAAAGAAACCACTTTAATTGTTATGGGTTACATGTTATTAGCTTTTCGTCTTCATATGTTCTTTTTTCTCTTGACTTCACCTCTTTCTGAACTCTGTCTCCGAAAGCATGTACAACCTCAGTCGTTTACTACTTACAATGGAAAAACATAGGAGGCACAGTACTTTTCGGGACGTGACTAAGGGTCGCACTTGGGATTTTCCTCGTGGTAATCCGATAATCAACCATTTGGCCACTACCGTTTTAATAAATAAACAATTAGATAAACAAATAAACAAGAAGTAAATAAATAAAAAACAAATAAATAAACAAATCAATAAATAAATAAACAATTAAATAAACAAATAAACAAGAAGTAAAAAATAAATAACAAATAACGACACAAACAAATAGATAAACAACAAATAAATAACAAAAAACTAAATAAATAATAGGTAAGAAATTATGTAACGCTTTCCATACGTAATCACCACAGGATGGCGTTTATTACACCTTCCACGTTCTTTTGTAACATTGCCATATCCAATTCAACAGCGTTATTGGCTACGATGAAAATGGTTGTAATGGGTTTTTAGTTTTCGTTGATTTGTACTTGGAACATTTCCATCATTGTACTAGTATTTTGTAAAGATCATCTTAGTCGGAGATATCACTGTAATCCTTAAAACATTTATTGAATAGTTCTCTTGCAAACATAGTTTGGATGGTATACTTAGCTATATGTATTCAAGTCCACTTTCGAATAGGCAAATTTAACATTTCATTAAGAGATATGTATTTTAAAATATATAAATATATCATGGGCTTTTCTCTTGGATGGTAAAGTTAGCTATATGTATTCAAGTCCACTTTCGAATAGGCAAATTTAACATTTCATTAAGAGATATGTATTTTAAAATATATAAATATATCATGGGCTTTTCTCTTGGATGGAATAGTTAGCTATATGTATTCAAGTCCACTTTCGAATAGGCAAATTTAACATTTCATTAAGAGATATGTATTTTAAAATATATAAATATATCATGGGCTTTTCTCTTGGATGGTAAAGTTAGCTATATGTATTCAAGTCCACTTTCGAATAGGCAAATTTAACATTTCATTAAGAGATATGTATTTTAAAATATATAAATATATCATGGGCTTTTCTCTTGGATGGTAAAGTTAGCTATATGTATTCAAGTCCACTTTCGAATAGGCAAATTTAACATTTCATTAAGAGATATGTATTTTAAAATATATAAATATATCATGGGCTTTTCTCTTGGATGGAATAGTTAGCTATATGTATTCAAGTCCACTTTCGAATAGGCAAATTTAACATTTAATTAAGAGATGTGTATATTAAAATATTTAAATATATCATGGGCTTTTCTCTTACGAGTAGAATCACCCTTAGGACAACAGAAGCCAACGACAAATTAGTAAAAAGTGAGCTATTAATTTTATATGATTCATGTAACGTTTTCGCATTATTTAAAACTTTTGTTCAAGAACGGGACAAATACGCTACGTGACTCGCCCTTTCCAATGTTTTTTTGCAGGTAGCTTTTTAATATATTTTTATTCAGTTTTAGTTTTGCTAAATAAATTAAAGTTAACACAATCTACAAGGAGCTTGAGTAATGACTTTTAAGCTAAATCCAAGCAACTTTATTTGAAATCAAAATCTGAAGGTGCTTGAATTAATTGCAAAAACATCATTCGTAAAAAAGATACTTAAATTTACCTTTTCTCCTCTAAGTTAAATCGCTATTTTTTACTATATGTCGTTATTTTCAGCCCATAGTGTCAAAATTTTATTTAATCTAATACTAATGAAGGGAATAACTGAAAGAATTAACATGCTTTTTTCGTCCTTGATAAGATGAAAAAGAATTTTCTTCGCAAACGTACGCCCAGTTGTAAAATTTTATTTAGAATGTCATGGACTGTTGAATTCCTAACATGCAGGTATCGTTAAATTCATATTGGCAATATAATAGTTCTTTGAATATGTTCTACTTGGAAAGTTTAGAGACAGACAAAAGTCTAAAAATGTCTCTCAGACTGTTACTTTGATCACAAAATATCACTTAGTGTTTGCATGCGTCAAAATGATTTTTACAAGATCTTAGAGCGTATTTAAGCCTCCTTTTTAGTTACAAAGAATATTCCAGAAAATACTGTTTGTCTAAATTTCCGAAAATAGCAGGAAATTTTCCTATATTTTAATTAATTATTAATGTTTACTATTTATGTCATTAAATTCTGATGAATCATAATGACGGAGCAAAATCGTTCACAAAGAAAAATAGCTCGCGTTTCCACACAAATTAACAAGATACTGAGACAATGTTGTTTACAGTTTATTGCCATAAGGTGGGCCTGACAATTTAAGCTGGAAAAGGTTTTTGGAGATATTTTCCTTGTGATTTTGATATTGACTGACGAAAGCTTCTGGTAACTGCATGTCTTTGTCCATCTGAGTATAGTCGAGAGTTTCTGGATTGGTTGTTTTATCTACCTTACCGTAGATATGTCTCATTTGTCCAGTCCTCTTTTTTCGGTATATTGAGCTTTGGCGACTACAGGTATATCGATATTTTATCTGTTGATATCCAGCCAGCTACTTAACAGAAATTTCCCAGAGCTCATTAAAGGACTTTACCAGACGGATTTTCCTTATCAGTGCTATTCCTTGACCGGAGGATTTTCTGAATAAACACTGCCAGATAGGTGTTCCTTCTTCCGATTCCCTCCCCATTCATTTGCTTTTTCTCTTCCATAAAATTGTCTTAAATGGTATGTATTGTCAGCTGTTTTTCACAACTGTTCCATGCTCTGACAACGCTGTTATGCGTGAGGTTATAACAAACTACTCAAAAAAAATTTAAAAGTACAAGTAAAAAATAGCTTATTTCTGTAAACTGGGTTTCCTGTTTTGATGTTAGTTTTCTGTTAGAATTAATGAAGAGAAAATAAGAAAGTAGCTAGAAAGTGAAACTTAATGCTTATTCTTTGCTAATTAAACTAATTATAAAAAAGCACAAAATAAGATCAGAAAAATAAGGAAAAATTATAAATGAAAAAATCATAAATATATATATGGGGAACGTTAGAGTGGCAATGTACGGATCACGAAATTTGACTGATAGAGACTATTCATCTGGTTAAATTCATCTGGAAATTTCTTTTGGAGAGGTTTTCTCTCGGGTAGCTGTGCAAAAATGTATTGACAAATGCGTAGTTCAATTGGAGAAAACACCTTTCAAAGGGTAACTTAATTTTTCCTTTGAAGAAAATTCCTTCAAAGCATTTTTTTACATAAAATTTACAGAGCTAAAATGAACATGCCTACAATAGAGTTTGCAAGTAGATGTTTTCAAGGTCAATGTATTTTTTTATTTTTTAATCCAGCTTGTCTTCTTGTCAAGTTAAAGGGTGTTTTTTGTTAGTATCTCATTTTTGGCATTTTTTTGAAAATTCAGTATAAATGCCTAAATTGAAAGCCGTTTTTCCATGATATAAAACAGTCGTTATTTTCTTTAGTTAAGAAACATACAAGGCATAAAGCCAAAAGGTTTATGAACCTTTGAAGGAAAAACTGAAAAAGACTTAACTCGAGGGATAAGAATTGATCTTAGACTTTAAAACATCAAGTCATATGATGAAGAAAAACACTTAGAACCCGAAAAGTTCCACAGCCAAGCCTTCGATGGTGAAAAAATACAATTACAACGAGACAAATCACAATGAAGGACACTAGCGGCATGGATATGAAGCTTAGGCGAGAAAACAGTCAGACAAGACCATTGTATGAACAATGAGTTGATTGCCTTACCTTACCTTACCTTACCTTACCTTACCGGGCTGCCATTTCAAAGAGTTTGGCTGTCATAGTCCTCCACGTTTGTCTGTCCAATGCCAGTTTAGCAACTTCGTTGATGTTGTTCTTCATCATATCAGCAACGTTGCCTGTTCATGTGGTCCTTTTTCTTCTTCTTCCTCGCTTACCCTCATCAGTGCCTTCCATTATCATTTTTGGAAGGGAATTGTGCCGCCTATTGTGCCCATAGAATGTACTTCTCGTCTTTTTATTGTGTCTATTGGAGTTGTTTTGCTTATTCCTATCTCATTCAGGACCGGTTCATTTGTCTTTTTTTCTTTCCAAGACATTCTATCTATCCTACGGTAACACCACATTTCAAAGGCTTCTGTGTTTTAGTATTTTTCTTTGTCGTCCAGGTTTTACAGCCATAAGTGAGGATTTGCCATACGTAGCATTTTAATGAGTTAATAATCAACATCAAAAGGGGAAAGGCGGAGGCAATGTTGTTTAGTTCAGCAAAAAGTTTGAAATCGTAAAAAAAGAAATTAGAAGTAATGTTGACAAATTCTCTAATTAACTTTCTACCTAGCTACAAAGACTTAAATATAATTGTTGACTATACCTTAAGACTTACTGATAACTTCAACCACACCTACAAATCTGAAAGTTCCAGCTTACGCTCACTTAAAAGAATGAAGTACTACATTCCACCGTAGCTCGTTTTAAAGTGCTTTTGTCGGTGATTGTGCCTCTATTAGCTCTCCACTAAATCTGCAAGAACCTCTATTAACAACGCTTAGCTCCGTTGTTCAATCAACGTATACCCAGACACAACTTCGCAAGTATTTCTCACTGGAACTACGGACGAAAGCAATAACACTGCACAACAAAATAATACTTTTTCTCTGTTACCGGAACCAAATTGTACATTTCTAACTAAGTTTCACACCCTAATTCCAAATCTGAAATCTGTTTTTCTCTAGCACGTAAGTTTTTAAAAAAAAAAAAAATTCCCATGAAAACCACAAATTCGCTTGGAGTCAACTTTTTTTCAAAAATATAAAAGTTGATTCAACAAATACCAAAAGCCTATCAATCTAATACCATTTTTATTGAGCTATCTGCATACAAGTGGGACATTTGAAAATAGGATATTGCATAGCGACCAATAAATATTACAAAAAATACTATACTAACTACCCTTTGAAGGCAATTCAAGTCAAGTTAAGTACAGTCTTCATCACACAAAGCTCTTCACCCTGAATGGTAATATTGGATACTTAAGATCACATTTTCAATATAACTCAAACAAAAAATGCAATACAACGTAAACATCAATTTTAATAAAGTTTAATACTGAATTCGTACTTCAAATTGTTGTCCAAACAATATAAAGGAGGAGCCAGAATAAAAAGTTCACAATTCGAAAAATGTTCGAGTGGCTCTGTTGTGTGCAACAGTTGTGTCTCGCTTTAAGAACCAGCAATAGTCTCCAAGCATGGACTCGTCCCATCGGCCTTGATAGCGGTGTTCAAGCATTCAGATTATTTGATGAAAATGTTCACCATGCTCGTCACGTACAGCTTCGAGGCTATCTGGAAAGAAGTCGAGATGGGAGTGAGGATAGTGGACTATCACCAACATTCTGCACCCGATTTCCTTGAAGCTGACCAACAGGTTAGAAATTACTTCCTGGTAGTTAGTTGCGCGCTTGTTTCCAAGAAATTTCTCCACAACAGACTTTAAAGAGGTCCAGGCCTGTAGTTCTTTGTCCCTAAGAATATTGTGGAATTTGTCATCCCTAAGTAACTGTCGGAGTTGAGGTCCAACAAATATGCCACCTTTGAGTTTTGCATCGCTAATTCGGGGGAATTTTTGCTGCAAGAAGATGAATGCTTCGCCGCGTTTATCCATTGCCCGTACAAAGTGCTTCATCAGGCCGAGCTTTATGTGCAGTGGAGGTAGAAGTATATTTTGTTGACCAACCAGAGGAGGGTGCTGTACGTTGTGCTCACCTGGTATGAAGCTTCATCGTCTCGGCCATACTTCCTGTCTATAGTGCTTTTCATCTGCTCTGCTGTCCTATAGGCACAAAAAACAAGTATGTTTGGTGTAACCACCTTGTAATCCTAAGAGGAAGCCAAGAACTTTAAGATCACCACATATCTTCCACCGGTATTCTTTATATTTTATGGCACTTAGATCCTCCTCCATAGCTTGGTATGTTTCTTTTATACCAACTGCATATGCAACTGGAATTGGTGGTTGTTCATTACCATTATGCAGGAGGACAGCTTTAAGACTTACTACAGATGCATCTATGAATAGCCTCCATTCTGTAGGATCGTGATGCAGTTCGAGTGTACGAAACAATCCCTGAACATCAGTACAGTGACAGAGTAAACCAGTCTTTGTAAAGAAACTGGAGAATGGTGTATTCCTACTTGGAAATGAAGAGATCCGAGCATCTGGACCAAGAAGGTTCCACTCCTTCAAACATGACGCTAGTACTTCAGCACACTCTTTAGAAAGCGCCAGATTGCTGGCTAAATCGTTGAGCTCGGCTTGCTCAGCTGTTGATGGTTTGTATGGACTGGATCCGTCACTGTAACTTGTTGAAGGCTCGTCGCTGCCAGTAGATGAGTCGGTCCGTTCTTGTGTAGATGATGGAACTGGAAGCTCGACACAGTGTGGTACTGGCAGTAGTACAGATGTAACATTTGCATATTGCACAGTAAGCTTGGATTTTCGGGAGTAGCCTTGAACTTGCGTTAAACAAAAGTAGCAATCAGACACATGGTCAACTGGTTCCCGCCATACAGCAGGCACAGCGAATGACATTTTTCTATCCTCATCCTGTTTCCAAGCAAGTAATGTCACATAACAAGATGTACAACATCTGTGAGGTGCCCATTGCTTATCCTCATCACCAATTGCACACTCAAAGTAATTACTATAAGCACTTCATACAGCTTGACTTAGTGGCTTGCGTTGTGATTTAAAAATGAATTATCCACAAATGTAGGAAACGCTATCAGGATTGTTTTTACATCCTCTTCGAGGGGGCATTTGGTTGAGAATAATATGTTTTGCACAGAGTAGTGAAGTTTTACACTATCTTCGAGATGAGCGGCTAAGAATGACAACACAACCGAATCTGAATAACTTTGTTTAAGAAATGAACAAGGATTACCAGTGGCTTCATTTCTCGAGCAGGCCTAATCCTTTCTTGTCTTGTTTAAGAGCAAATAGACAGCGGCTAAAGTCTGATTAAACAAAAGCCAATAGAGACTCGTGTGTGGAACAAAGAGACACTACATGTGAGAATCTTTGTTCTGATCATGAAATTACGTAATTCACAAATATTATGATTTCATGAAATTACGTAATGAATAGCCCAGGTATTGAAAGTGAATTGACATCTTTTGCATCAAAATCCCTCCGTTGTAGTGACAGTATAACACAGAATGCTTGATTAACAACTCAGACACCCTGTAATCCCTGTACCTGCATGTTTTTACACGAAATCAACCTAGTTGATCAGCAATTCGAAACCATATTTGAAAAATTTTGAAAATTAAATAAAAAAGAAACTGGACCTGCTAGAAAAAAACTGAGCCCAGATTCGTGTTCAGCGCCTTGTTAAGTCTTGTTAACGCCAAACTCTACAAGTTACAACTTGTGTATGGTATTTGCAATCAAGCAACTTCACATAAATAAGATGCGCGTAATACCACAGTGCATGTTAATGGTTACATTGTTTCCTTATGTTAGCAGGAGAATATCTTCACTTAATCAGCAATTGAGACAACAATAGATCATTCTAATCATAACTGATTAATAAATTTTAAATGGAAAAAATTTTAGGGACTCTAACTTGTTTAATTGTCAGGGAATGCTGATAAAGCCACTCTTTAAATATCAATAACGCCTACTTGAAATCTTGAGATTGCTTTATGCATGCAAAAAATCACCCAAGCTTTGAAAATACCAGTAAAAAAACCAAGTTGATACTGCCATACACAACACATGTGGGTTTCTAGACTTTGGTTTTTACATTACTAATTACGATTTTGAGTGCAGCTCAGCAACGTCTACCTTTTAGTGCAGCTTTTTTGCATTGGTGTCCTTTTTTCCGTTGGTACACTTGGACTCAGACGTGCCTTTGTACACTAGGGAATAAATGTTGGCACACTATTATTTTAAACATAATAGAAAAGAAAGGGTTTGACCATTCTCAGCCTGCTTAAAAGGCAATCAAAGGGAAAATGTTTCTGGCTTTAAAAGATACTGAACACGCTTCAGAGACATGTCATTGTCTTGTTTCTTCCTCTAATGCCAGTCTTTAAATAAAAATCAATCTAGACATGCAGACCCACCAGACCTGCTACGTGATAGAAACTCTTGTCTCCGGAAATTACGTGCAAGGAGCCAAGTAAACTAAAGAGTTGAGAATTACTTCAAGGGTTTTGTTTTGTTTCCATGGCAATATATCGGGAAAAGCTACTTGAGAATACATTTGAATTCCTTTTGAGATAGAAACTCCTGTCTCTGAATAGAGCTTGGTCTTTAGAAATATCTTATTCTTCTCAGAACACACCCGCAAAATTTAGCCTGTGTTTTTTTAAAACTTAATCCGCAGTTTCCCAACAATATTACAAGAATAACAGCATTACTGTAACTTGTACAAATTTGAATTGAGTCGAAGATTAAATTACACTGCACAACAAAATAATATTTTTTCTCTGTTACCGGAACCAAATTGTACATTTCTAACCAAGTTTCACACGCTGATTCCAAATCTGAAATCCGTTTTTCTCTAGCACGTAAGGTTTTTTTTTAGAAAATTCCCATGAAAACCACAAATTCCCTTGGAGTGAACTTTTTTTCAAAAATACAAAAGTTGATTCAACAAATACCAAAAGCCTATCAATCTAATACCATTTTTATTGAGCTATCTGCATACAAGTGAGACATTTGAAAATAGGATATTGCATAGCGACCAATAAATATTACAAAAAATACTATTCCCTTTGAAGGCAATTCAAGTCAAGGTAAGTACAGTCTTCATCACACAAAGCTCGTCACCCTGAATGGTAATATTGGATACTTAAGATCACATTTTCAATATAACTCAAACAAAAAATGCAATACAACGTAAACATCAATTTTAATAAAGTTTAATACTGAATTCGTACTTCAAATTGTTGTCCAAACAATATAAAGGAGGAGCCAGAATAAAAAGTTCACAATTCGAAAAATGTTCGAGTCGCTCTGTTGTGTGCAACAGTTGTGTCTCGTTTTAAGAACCAGCAATAGTCTCCAAGCATGGACTCGTCCCATCGGCCTTGATAGCGGTGCTCAAGCGTTGAGATTATTTGATGAAAATGTTCACCATGCTCGTCACTTACAGCTCCGAGGTTATCTGGAAAGAAGTCGAGATGGGAGTGAAGATAGTGGACTTTCACCGACATTCTGCACCCCATTTCCTTGAAGCTGAGCAACAGATTAGAAATTACTTCCTGGTAGTTACTTGCGCGCTTGTTTCCAAGAAAGTTCTCCACAACAGACTTTAAAGCAGTCCAGGCCTGTAGTTCTTTGTCCCTGAGAATATTGTGGAATTTGTCATCCCTAAGTAGCTGTCGGATTTGAGGTCCAACAAATATGCCAGCTTTGAGTTTTGCATCGCTAATTCGGGGGAATTTTTGCTGCAAGAAGATGAATGCTTCTCCGCTTTTATCCATTGCCCGTACAAACTGCTTCATCAGGCCGAGCTTTATGTGCAGTGGAGGTAGAAGTATATTTTGTTGATCAACCAGAGGAGGGTGCTGTACGTTGTGCTCACCTGGTATGAAGCTTGATCGTCTCGGCCATACTTTCTGTCTATAGTGCTTTTCATCTGCTCTGCTGTCCCATAGGCACAAAAAACAAGAATGTTTGGTGTAACCACCTTGTAATCCTAAGAGCAAGCCAAGAACTTTAAGATCACCACATATCTTCCACCGGTATTCTTCATATTTTATGGCACTTAAAACCTCCTCCATAGCTTGGTATGTTTCTTTCATACCAACTGCATGTGCAACTGGAATTGGTGGTTGTTCATTACCATTATGCAGGAGGACAGCTTTAAGACTTACTACAGATGCATCTATGAATAGCCTCCATTCTGTAGGATCGTGATGCAGTTCAAGTGTACGAAACAATCCCTGAACATCAGTACAGTGACAGAGTAAACCAGTCTTTGTAAAGAAACTGGAGAATGGTGTATTCCTACTTCGAAATGAAGAGATCCGGGCATCTGGACCAAGAAGATTCCACTCCTTCAAACGTGACGCTAGTACTTCAGCACGCTGTTTGGAAAGCGCCAGATCCCTGGCTAAATCGTTGAGCTCGGCTTGAGTAACGAGATGCGGCTCAGCTGTTGATGGTTTGTATGGACTGGATCCGTCACTGTAACTTGTTGAAGGCTCGTCGCTGCCAGTAGATGAGTCGGTCCGTTCTTGTGTAGATGATGGAACTGGAAGCTCGACACCGTGTGGTACTGGCAGGTGTACAGATGTAACATTTGGATACTGCACAGTAAGCTTGGATTTTCGGGAGTAGCCTTGAACTTGCGTTAAACAAAAGTAGCAATCAGACACATGGTCAACTGGTTCCCGCCATACAGCAGGCACAGCGAATGACATTTTTCTATCCTCACCTCGTTTCCAAGCAAGTAATGTCACATAACAAGATGTACAACAGCTGTGAGGTGCCCATTGCTTATCCTGATCACCAACTGCACACTCAAAATAATCACTATAAGCACTGCATACAGCTTGACTTAGTGGCTTGCGTTGTGATTTAAAAATGAATTTTCCACAAATGTAGCAAAAGCTATCAGGATTGTTTTTACATCCTCTTCGAGGGGGCATTTTGTTGAGAATAATATGTTTTGCACAGAGTAGTGAAGTATTACACTATCTTCAAGATGAGCGGCTAAGAATGACAACACAACCGAATCTGAATAACTTTGTTTAAGAAATTAACAAGGCATTACCAGTAGCTTCATTTCTCGAGCAGGCCTAATCCTTTCTTGTCTTGTTTAAGAGCAAATAGACAGCGGCTAAAGTCTGATTAAACAAAAGCCAATAGAGACTTATGTGTGGAACAAAGAGAGACTACATGTGAGAATCTTTGTTCTGGTCATGAAATTACGTAATGAATAGCCCAGGTATTGAAAGTGAATTGACATCTTTTGCATCAAAATCCCTGCGTTGTAGTAACAGTATAACACAGAATGCTTTATTAACAACTCAGACACCCTGGAATCCCTGTACCTGCATGTTTTTACACGAAATCAACCTAGTTGATCAGCAATTCGAAACCATATTTGAAAAATTTTGAAAATTAAATTAAAAAAAACCTGGACGTGCTAGAAAAAAACTAAGCCCAGATTCGTGTTCAGCGCCCCAAACTCTACCGGAAATGATATTAAACTATCTGGTAACAAAAGTGCTGTTGACCAGTGTAATCAACGACAGAGCAGTGATAACTAATATTAGCAACCAATTAAAACGTAAATGTATTATTATGGACAAGAAATCCATTTATAAAGAATTTATCTCTGATATATTCAACAATTTCTTTGAATTATTTTATCATAAAAGAATACTTGAAATAATTTATTTAGTGTCAAATTACCTTGAGTGAAATTGGAGGTTCTCAGGCGTAGTTTCTATTTCAGTGCGAAATTCAGATTGTACAACGACTTACCCTTAGAAATACAAAAAAGTATATATACAAAGAATTTTGGGAATCAAGTTAAGGAACATTTTATCTACTTTTATCTTTTAAATAGTTTTACAATTTTAGCAGGGTTTTTTAACATAGGAGGAACATTAATAGAGGTTTTGTTGTATATACTAATTTTTACATGTACCTGTACATATTTCTGAAGTTCTTATTCTGTATAAATATTTATAAATAAATACATAAGGCGAGCTGGTACCAGAAAGCAAAGCTCATTGGAACACTTCCCATGATGATGCCAATGGAAAAGACTATGACACACCCCTTTTTGTTGATGAGACAGAGATTGAATAGTAGCAAGATTTGGACCTATCAAGTTACATCAGAGGTAGTCGCATTTATTTAGGTGTGACAATAATATTTTATACCTTAACGGATGATGGACTAATAGGGATACAAAATGGCCTAGAGCTGGGGTTCTCTGTACCACGACACCCCGACAGAAAGGTCTGGAAAAATGGTGGAAAAAAACCTTGTTCACTATTCACACATTCTTCAAGGAAAGAACAGTCACACCGGGGCAAATTTCAGAATAATGGCCCATGAATATTAGAGGAAGATAAAGGCTTAGCTGTTTATTGAACGACATCAGCTGTTTTTGTCTTTTTGCATCGTTGAAAGAAACCAACCAGAATTAGACAGGATTGTTAAATTACATTGCTGGACAAAAAGAAGAAAGAAGTCATATCATACGTACTTATGTTCCAACCCTGTATGAGACCTCAAAATTTCATATATATATATATATATATATATATATATCAGTAAACATTAAAAATGGTACTGCTCTCAATATGTTTATGCTCTGTAACATAGGGAACGTCAGCATTCAGATAGGTGCTGACCTCGACACAAGATCTGCCTGACTGCAACACTATGGCATTGAAAAGACTAATGAAAGTGGGAACGCTTGATATGACTATAATAGACTTTTCGTATTAGACATAGCCACCTAGTTTTATGGCAACAAATTCTATCAAAACACTGGAATTAACTAGACATCAAAACGATTCAAGATTAAATATCACATGCTTTAGGCAGTTAATCACAGAAATTGATGGGCTGTATTCATTTCTCTCTTTACTTTTCTCTTTACTTTCGTTTGAGCATTAAATGTTAGCTGTATTTATTTTTTATCACTTCTGTTTTGCAAAAAAAAGAAATTGAATTAGGACTTTAATTTAGGAAACCAATGGAGGCCGTCTTTGTTACTGTCTCTTTATGTATATATATATATATATATATATATATATATATATATATGTGTGTGTGTGTGTGTGTGTGTGTAAATTGCAGCTTTGTGCATATCTTCTATTGCTCTGAACTTCTTGCTTATTACCAGGGAGCAGTTTTCACATGTTCTGAAGATTTCTTTTTTTTGTTTTCCTGTCTGATGTAAGGTCATTAAGAAGAAGAAAGCAAATACATTAAAAGTAAGCCATTGTTTGTCAGGCAAAGCCAATTAAAATTTTTCAATCCCATAGCTCTGCTGCGTATTTGCTATTTTTAACGTTCCATCATTATAACTTAAACTATAATTAACAAAAAGTGAAATAGCACCCAATGAAAACAAACTACAAATATAAACCAGACTTGCTTAATAAGAGAGATAAATATATCACCTGGCAGCAGAAAATTTCTTTTGCCCAATCATAAAATGGAACTAGAAAATAAATTTTAAACAAAATCTTCAGTTAAAGCAAAACAGTTTTTGCTGGAGTGATCACAGAAATAAACGTATTACCTGAAGCCTGAATCACTTATTCGGTTGCGCCAATCTGATTTAAATTCATCAAATGTAACTGTTTCTAAAGCTCTTTGTTTAAAGTACTTGTAAGAAAGTTCATATTCTCAATTCCAATTTCTAGAGAAATATGGAATAATTATATCTTTCCCACAAAACTCTAAGTACAAGTTATTGTCAATTTATAAAAACTTGAAAGAACAGAGGTACTTTAAAATAGTTATGCATAAAAAAACACTTATTTTTGTTTTATCAACTAAATCCTAAGGGATAGAGGAAGGGAAAAGTAATGAGAAGAACTACTCTTTTTTGCTCCTAGGTTTGAGGTCGTTTACAACAAAATGAAGACGAACTGATCAAGACAAAGCATCATACACCAAATTATTTACAAGCAATTAGACACTGTGTGTTGTTCAAAAAGAAAACAATGGTTATGTGATGAAAAATGCATGAATCTGCACTGAAAAATAAACCACGAAAGTTTTATTTGTTTTCCTTTACACAGCTGGCCTAGCAACTAGTAATCCTGCAGTCAAAGTTTGCGAGTGTTGTGGTGGAAATGCTGTGACATTCAATGTGAGTGGTCCGCTCCAGACAATGACTTAAAGTTTGGTTGTAAGCTGGTTATGATTAGCCTGCGGTCACCTGGATCCGAAAACTTAAGACGGCTGCATTTTTTGCTGTTAATGTCTGATGCGGCAATAAAATCACATTCAAAGTGATAAGAAACTAGAAGGGACAACAACTTTTTGAGCAAATACACTTGCTAAGAAATACTTTATTCGAAAGCCAAAACACTCACCTCTTCGTCTGGTGCCATAAATTCAGTGCTCAAGAAGTCTACCTGTCGCAGTCGACACAAAAATGTCTTCCTTAACCAGGTCAAGAAATTCATGCATTGATGGTCTTCAACTCTCTTTTTTAAATTGGTCTTAAGCTCTTGTAAATAGCAAGACATAAGAAGGAGTACATCGCTAAACTAACTCCATAGAGAGAAGAAAAAGTGAAAAAACAACTCATGAAAGTACCAAATTCCAAACTTTTGAAAACACTGATCATAAATGTTCTAATTAAGGGAATTTGTCAGTAAATTTGTGGACGTTACGACGTATGTTAAAGTTTTATTTTAATATTTTCCCAGTTTAAAAAGTTTTTTCTTACTTTTAATCGATGGTTAATCTTTTTTGTAAGATTTTAATCTTTTTTTCAAATTTGATATATTTGTCAATTTATTTTTTCAAGCAATTGATCTAATATGTTATAAACTTTTCTATTGTTTTTTCCCGTACCGCCTTTCATTTTGGTTTTGGAATTCAGAAGAGTCTTGTCAAAGCCCTTCGAAGTCAGGGTTTAATTCATTTAGCTTTCCAAAAATACTTATAAGATAACCGCTCCATTTTAGTTGTTTCACTGACAATAAATAAAATACAATAAACTGATGCAACCACAGTGGTGTGACACAATACATGTGACTTAGGCTTTTGGTGTCCTTTGATGGTTCCCAAGAGCAAAGATAATAATTTACAATGAAATAAATGTTGAAAATACATGAAAATATTTTTAACGGTTGCTTTAAATAACAGATGTACCGACATGCTGTGTATCTGGACTAAATTTTCTCGCCTTTAAAGTTTACATCGTATTAATTTTTTTTCATCCATCCCATCTTTCACCGTAATGGGTCATTTTATTACCCCTAACTGTTTATGGGCTACTGTTGCATAAGCAAAAAACGAAATCAAATGATAGAGTACTAAGACTTAACGCTTTTATTAGTGTCTTAATTTAAAGTTATAAATAGTTTTTGGACTAAGTTAAGGCTGTAGAGATTTAGTTATGTATGTATATAAATATATATGTATATATATATATATATGTATAATATATGTATAAAAATGTATATATATGTATTTTTATGTATATATTTGTATACATATGTATATATATGTATATATTTGTTTTTGTTTTTGTTTTATTTTGTCAAAATAGAAGCCTTAACATCTGGCTGTTTGGAGTGTACTCCTAATACTATATGTATATATATATGTATGTATATAGTATATAGTGTATATATGTAGGATATTTGTCTTGTCGCGAGTCGTAAGCTTTTCCTGAGCTATTTGGAGATACTTGTCCCACATACCCAACATCAAAAGACATTCTTTTGACATTTTTGTTTAATTCGATACTTTAGGTTGGTGCTTGTTTTGAACATGAAATATGTGAGAGGGAGCGAGAGGGTGAGTGAGAGAGTGAGTGAGTGGGTGAGAGAGAGAGTCTCAGGCTTTAGCTCAATGCAAGGTTGGGGCCAAAGCAGACGTAGTATTCCAAAGAGCATGACTATTCCCTATCTAAGGTGCTAGTTAATGACTGAATTGGTAAGCAGATCTGCAGGGCTAACTTATGATAGCTTTAAATTCTCTTGGGACCCAATTTATCCCTTTACAAAACTCGTGCAGGCATGATAGTTCTATGCGGCATACTATTGCAAGGTATTGGGAGCAAACGCACAAGAACATCGGGTCTCTACTAACAACATTTTTCCGTCCAAATACCTCCAAACACTGAATGGGTTTTGCAATAAACAATTATATGGTAAATATGTACATCACTCTTACCGTCCAGAAAATCACCATCAGTGTCGTGGAGTGCCATAAAACTCTCAAGCTAGTTATCTTTATAGAATGACTNTATATATATGTATAATATATGTATAAAAATGTATATATATGTATTTTTATGTATATATTTGTATACATATGTATATATATGTATATATTTGTTTTTGTTTTTGTTTTATTTTGTCAAAATAGAAGCCTTAACATCTGGCTGTTTGGAGTGTACTCCTAATACTATATGTATATATATATGTATGTATATAGTATATAGTGTATATATGTAGGATATTTGTCTTGTCGCGAGTCGTAAGCTTTTCCTGAGCTATTTGGAGATACTTGTCCCACATACCCAACATCAAAAGACATTCTTTTGACATTTTTGTTTAATTCGATACTTTAGGTTGGTGCTTGTTTTGAACATGAAATATGTGAGAGGGAGCGAGAGGGTGAGTGAGAGAGTGAGTGAGTGGGTGAGAGAGAGAGTCTCAGGCTTTAGCTCAATGCAAGGTTGGGGCCAAAGCAGACGTAGTATTCCAAAGAGCATGACTATTCCCTATCTAAGGTGCTAGTTAATGACTGAATTGGTAAGCAGATCTGCAGGGCTAACTTATGATAGCTTTAAATTCTCTTGGGACCCAATTTATCCCTTTACAAAACTCGTGCAGGCATGATAGTTCTATGCGGCATACTATTGCAAGGTATTGGGAGCAAACGCACAAGAACATCGGGTCTCTACTAACAACATTTTTCCGTCCAAATACCTCCAAACACTGAATGGTTTTTGCAATAAACAATTATATGGTAAATATGTACATCACTCTTACCGTCCAGAAAATCACCATCAGTGTCGTGGAGTGCCATAAAACTCTCAAGCTAGTTATCTTTATAGAATGACTTAACTTGAGTGTGAAAGAATAACCATTGATAATTTTCATCAGCTGCCTTACAGAAACAATTGAAAATCCATTCTACCCTTACATATGGGTCTTATGCTGTTATCAGCTTTGGTAACAGCTGACATGACCGAATTTAACTTTGGTTATAATACCTTGGCAATTAGATTTTCATAATAAAAAAATTCAGTGAAATGTAGTTATATTAGGGCACTGAGATTACATCAATTGCTAGCAATCATCATGTTTACCAATTATTGCTGAGATCCCATAGGTTTCAAATGGTGACATGTTCACGACAAAATAATTTTTGTTGAGATAACCATTGCAGGTTTGCTGGATCTCCATTGCAGCTGTAGTCGTTTCCAGGGATTCACAGAAAAGCATTCCTTATTGAATTGATGTTCATGATGTAGTGAACACAGGAAAGAACTAATCAGGGCACTCAGAAGCCTTTAGACAGGGGTGCAACGAAAAATAGGCTTGTGTACCTTAAGCTTAAGGCAGAACACATTTGGGAGTGTAGGGTACAAAGCTGTCGGAATCTAACAGACTTTTGTATAAGGAATGGGAAAAAGATGCTCTTTTTAAACCTACGTCACGAAAAACCATTAGTTAAAATGGTTTCTGATGAATTATAAAACCAGGTTCCTTCAAATTTCGGCCAAGACTTAACTGTAAATATCAAAACTTTGACAGGGAAATCAGAGACAATGGCAGACAAAACAATGAAATCTCTAACGTTACCTTGATATTGACTTAAATGTGGCAAACGGTTCTTGGAACCTTCAACAAAATCATTGGCTACACTAACCAATTTTAATTTGTCGTTTAACTCTATCTACATGGAGTACCATGATTTGCTCCGATGTACTTAAATCATAGTTGATTGCAAATGGGAGTTTGCTCTACGCATCGCACATTCATTGTTGCAAAAACAAGAATAATTTTGGTCACACGCACAACTTTTGCAAGTAATTACTTTATTGGCGGAGATAGATCCTGCAGATACAAAGCGATATTTTTAAAAGTTGGGTTGTCCTGAAAGGTTGATGGAAAATTTGGAGAAAAAATTTGAAGTTGTGATCTGAGGGACATTCCGTCACAATCGCTGTTGTGAAAATACAATACATTTTTCAGTTTGCTCTCGTAATCCTTACCAATTGCTGCTTTTAAGGGAATCTGTTCTGATAAAGCATAGGTCTTGAAATCATTTGATTTTTTATTGAAACGGGCTTCAATACTATTAATGACTGCATCAAAAGCAGCGTAAAAATCTCTCCTATACAATTCTTGCAAAGTACCATGCTTCACGTCTATAACAAGACCATACCTCAGACAATAATTTAAAAGTTTTTGCTGATTTCTTCTTCGCGCTTGTTTTTGACCGTCTATGCCTAACTGTTTGCCATGGATTGCAACTTTTGACCAAAACAAATTAAAACTGTCATCGTCCCTTCGTTTTTTAAAAGCTTCAACAGTTGAAATATCAATGCTCCACCCTTCAAATGCCGAACGTTTGAGCTTCTGCAAGGTATTACTGTGATTATCACTGTGAGCCAATATGAGTTCGCCTAAGTTGGACCCGGGGAAATAATCAGACGTTTTCACCTTTACGCTAACACCGCTAATTCTGGCTTTCATTTCAGATTCTGAGGAGTTGTCAATCAACCACTCACAGGGCGACATCAATTCGTCAAATTTATCGATTAGGTTGTGTAATGACCTTGCATGGATACGCAGCGGGGGTTGGCTTTCACAGACAACCAATAACCTGCAAGGAGGTGTGAGGCGCTCCTTCCCTGCGCAGTCTTGGGGTAGACCTTGAGCAAGTCGAGCAACCCCAAAGCTCCCCTACCAGGGTAACGGTGAAGTTGAGGGCAGCAGCTCAATGGATGATGCATTAGGCGGATGAATCCCTAGATCGTGACCAACGGCTGATGCATCAGGCGGTCAGGCGGAAGATCCGACAAACAGGACAACGGCTGGGCGCATCCCCTAAATGTAGGGACTGCGGTGGTAGAAAGGACGTTGGGGGCCCTACTAGCACTACAAACACCTCCAGACTACTTCTTTCGTCATGACTACGACACAAAGAAATCCATACCACATCGTCCGTCGCGTGGGTAAACAAGGGACGCGTTGCACAGTAGGCGACCAGGCTGGCAATGACAAATTGGTTACTGGAAGAACACAACTGAGGAAGCCTCTTAATATTGGAACATGGAACGTCAGAAAGATGAAAGAACCTGGAAAGCTGAAGATAGTGTGCGATGAGATGGACCGATGCAACATTCAAATCTTGGGCATCTGTGAGACAAACTGGAGAGGGAAAGGAAGTTTTAGATCAGAAAGGAAAACTATTTGTTTTTCAGGTAAGGAGGAAGGCGAAGGATACAGTCACGGAGTGGGAGTCATTATATCAGAGGCAGTATCCAAGTCCATCATAGGATATAGCCCAATTAGTGACCGTGTTTTGCACCTAAGGATCAAAGGAAGCCCATTTAATCTCTCCATAGTCGTAGCATATGCCCCAACTAGTGCTGCAAGTGACGAGGAACTGGAACAATTCTATGACATGCTCCAAGACACGATCGACTCTATTCCAAACAGGGACATGCTAATGGTAATTGGAGACATGAATGCAAAGGTTGGAAAATCTGATACCTCGACAAGTACCCACGATAAACATGGTCTTGGAGAGAGAAACGAGAGAGGCAGTACATTACTTGATTTCTGCGGCACAAATGGCTTAGTAATTGCAAACACAATGTTCGAGCACCATCCCCGACATCAATACACATGGTCATCCCCAGATGGGAGAACAAGAAACCAAATCGACTATGTCATCATCCAGCAAAAATGGAAAGGTAGTGTCAAGGACGTGAAAACTCGCCCCGGAGCCGACTGTAACACCGATCACCAGCTACTAGTGGCAAATCTACAGATGAAGCTGGCAAAACTCAATAACAACAATCGAATACCATTGAAATTGGACTACAACTGCCTAAGTGACCAATATCTGGTGTCAATAACCAACAGATTTGAAGCACTCCTCCAGGAAGAGGATGAGAAAACACCTGATGAACTATGGTCAGAAGGCAAAGAAGCTATTCTCAAATCCGCAAAAGAACACATCAGCACCAAGAAACGCAAGCATGTTCCCTGGATTTCAGATGAGACACTCGCTGAAGTAGGGAAGAGAAGAGAGTTGAAGTCTAGAAAATCGAACAGCAGTGAGGACGAACATATATACATGGACCAACACAGAAAAGTGCAGAGACTACTGAGGCGCGATAAGGAGAGGTATATCAATGAGCAGTGTTCATCCATAGAGGAGCATTCTATTACAAATTCCACCAAAGACTTGTATCAGGGAGTTAGGAACCTAAGCAGGAAATTTAAGCCTAAGGTTGATACAATCAAAGACAAAGAGGGGCACATCATTTGTGATGGTAAAAAAGTGCGCGAGAGGTGGAAAGAGTATTGTGAAGATCTATACAAGAGAAATAACACTATTCCAACCACGAATCAAGAGATGGAAGAATTAGACAGCGAACCTGTACCATTGCTAGAAGAGATCAGGGAAGCCATCAAAGAGCTAAAGGAAGGCAAGAGCGCAGGAGATGATGAAATTACTGCAGAGTTGATAAGGAATTCTGGGAAAGCAGGCGTCTTGTTCTATCACAGACTTTGCACCAAGATTTGGGAAGAAAAGCAATGGCCACAAGACTGGTTGAATTCGGTTTTTATACCCATACCAAAGAAAGGAGATACATTACAATGTTGCAATAACAGAACAATTGCATTGATCAGTCACAGTAGCAAAACCATCTTGAAAGTAGTTGCAAAAAGACTAAAGTTGACACTGGATCATGAAGTGGCAGAGGAACAAGCGGCTTACCGACCAGGCAGAGGAACGAGAAATCAAATCCTTAACCTGAAGATGGTTATAGAAAAGAATAGAGAAAGAAATAGGGACATCTTCCTATGCTTCATTGATTACTCTAAAGCTTTTGATATGGTTTCGCATGACAGGCTATGGACAGACATGAAACAAATCGGTATCCCTGTACATATCATCCAACTGCTGATGGGATTGTACGAAAACCAGAAAGCAAAGGTGCGCACGACCTATGGAGATTCTGAATGGTTCCCAATCGAAAAGGGGGTACGACAAGGATGCGTAATCTCCCCACACCTATTCAACATATATTCAGAGTGCATTATGAGAGAAGCACTAGAAGGATATGAAGGCAGTGTGAAAGTAGGGGGCAGGACTATCTCCAACCTCAGATATGCTGATGATGTAGTTTTGATAGGAAGCACAATGGAGGAGCTACAAGAACTGGTAGATAGAGTAAAAGAAGCCTCAGAAAATGCTGGACTATCACTAAATGCAAAGAAGACAAAAGTGCTGAAAATCATGAGCCAAAACACCAGGAATGAACACAGCATTTTTGTAAATGGACAACCACTGGAAAATGTCAATCAAATGACCTACTTGGGAGCACTCTTCACCAATGACTACAATGACACCCCAGAGATAAGAAAGCGCATTGCTGTAGCCAAAAATGCAACATCAGCTCTCACAACGGTCTGGAGAGATAGATCGATATCCAAGAAGACGAAAAAGAGACTGCTGAATGCACTAGTCTTCCCCATCGCAACCTATGGTAGTGAAACGTGGATTCTGAAGAAGAGCGACAGGATAAGACTCAGAAATTTTGAGATGTGGTGTTACAGGAGAGCCTTGAGGATAAGTTGGACAGAGAGAGTAACTAATGAGGAAGTTTTGCGCAGAATAGAATGCGACAAGCGTCTTTCACAGACTTTAGTGAACCGGAGACTGTCATACCTGGGACACGTACTAAGGAGCGAGACACTGGAGAAAACGCTAATCATGGGTATGGTCTACGGGTCTAGGAAAAAGGGCAGGCCAAGAACAAGGTACATGGACAACATCAAAGAAGAATCTGGACTAACTGTCATCCAGGCGTACAGGGCAGCACAAGACCGGGTTAAGTGGAGAGCCATGACGAAAGAAGCCACGGCGACTCAACCATGAGCCTTCCGTCCATGATGATGATGAATGACCTTGCTCCCATTACCCACCATGTTGGACTCAAAAACGTAATGTTTGTTGGCTCAGTTTCCTCTGAATTTTCGTCGACTTTGTTTTCAGGTTTTTTAAACTTAGCATCTCGTTTCGGAGGGTTTTTAATCGATTTTGTAACCTGATAAGTGGTCTCAAGAGCATTCTCATCAGTTCACTTGCTTTTATAGGATTACAACAGAGAGATTTAATGAAAGGGTAAAGTAATTTGTAAACAATACCTTTGGTTCGATGTATTTTATTTCTTTGGCAACCTGACTCTTCATCTGTCATGACTGAGCAACGAGCATGACATTTCCCACTGCATTTTTGAAGCGATATGTTCATTCGGAGTAAAATACTCTTGATGACAATCACAATAGTGTCTGCTTTCATAATGTCCAAGGAATGCAGCCCTATGAAATACTTATTTGCGTGAAGGTCTTTTACCACCCGCCGAATGTAGATGACAAGTTAGGATACATTTGAATATCTGTGGCCTTGTCAACCAATATTGAGAAATATTCTTCATTTCCAATGTTCACGGCCATTTCTCTCAAAACACGTAAGGCCATCATCATCTCGTTTTAAATGTGAGAAGACATATGTCTCCTTGTTTCCTTTCTTCGTCATCCAGTCAACAAGAAGTGATTATGTTTCGTACGTAGTTTGTACAGTTATTCAAGATTAGAATTTGGCTCTTTTTTAGTTTTAGTTTGTAGTGCTTGACCAGCCAGAAATCTGACATATGATGAAATTTTCATAAGTGCTTAACGTGTAATTGCTGTCTTTGTTGCGTGTCTGGTGGACAGAGATTCCCTATATCTTCGGTGAATTTTGGCAATGTAAAATTTTGACTTTTCATGCCCTGGAAAACCTCGTTGATTGCGCATAGCGGCTCTTCGCTTCAGCGTATCCTTACCTTGTAAATATTCGTCCAGGCCTGTGGGGCAGGCCTGTGAAACCATGACAAGCAACTTTTAGGGAAGACACAGAGAAACGGGGTAGGCAAAGGCATGACATCCAAGCCTTGGCCAGAGACGAAACTCGTTGGAGTCATCCTGGTGTCCGATGTACCACCCAGGACAGGAGAAACTAAGATCTGAGATCTTCTGCGACATGACGCACTTTGCAGCTCGTAAATAGGTGCTGCCATGTTTTTTTGAGTGTTGTTACTACAGGTAGCATAAAATGGCCGAGAAGTATTGAATGTACAACAAACTATCATTTTGGCTGTGACCACAGATTAACGAAACAGCTGTGGTGAAACGAATGAAGTTTTAGAGTTTTTCTTCCCAAATCTTATTTTAAAATACAAGGGAAAGATGAAGATAAACGTATCAGTAAAGGCTTATGCAAAAATACTTCTACATTCATGCAAATATCCGCATATGGCGCTTAACGGTGTTGTACTTGCAGATAAGGTATCTCCAAATGAAGTTCATGTCTCAGATGCTATTCCTCTGTTTCATCAGTGCTTGGGCCTTGCACCAATGTTAGAAATAGCTTTATCCCAGGTAAGGTATTGTTTGATACATCAATGTTTATGTATTATGATTGTAGACTTGATCCGAGTATTAAGATGTGATTATAAATGTACTAACCAGCGGGTTTTGGTAAGTAAATTTGTGGACTTCAAGACCTGGGTAAGAGTTGGATTTCAATAGTTTGCCAGGTTTAGCATGCTTTCTATGGTTTTTAAATCAAGTACTTTGTTTTTAAGACTTTATTCTTTTTTTTAGATTGGATGTATTTAACAATTCCTCTTTTCAAGCAATTGATCTTATATAATATGACCTTTTTTATTGTTTTTTCTTCATTTTGCCATTTATTTTTCCAATGCAGTATTTCTGTACGTAAAACAAATAAAAATGGTGGAAATATTATCACAGCTGAGTTGTCAGAGGCCAGTTAACAGACTGGAGAGTGTGCATCGTTTCAACTCGTGTAATTGCCGAATATTGCTGGTGCAGGTGGGCCGAAAAGATGTTGAAGACTTCTACCGCGCCTTCTACATGGATTTGAATTTGACCATTTACCACATTTAAAAAAAAATCTATGGTTTAGTAATACTTAAACTTTCAACCCAATATGGTATTATGAAATGGCGCTTGTACACATTCTCCCGCAACTGAATAAAAAAGGATGAAGTTGTTTTAAAGTAATTTTTGGCCAGATATTTGGTGGGTTACTTTCACTCATTTAGTCCTTTCCTGGTGAGTGTGATGGGGGAAATTTACTGGAATTCTATAATCAGTTGTGCAATTGAGTTCTTATTGAAACAATTGACCAAGTAAATCCAATTTAAGTATCACCATCTTCACAGTAGCCAGTCAGTGTATCAAAAGTTGAAACATCTGTAAAGATCATTTGGAATTTGGTGTTATATCCTAGCATGTCCCAACCTTTAGCAGAAGGCACAACAGAATGATGACTACTGGGTTCACCTGTACCACAAAATGACTTCAAAATGAAACGTCAACTTACTCATTCATTACAACCCAACATGGCAACTACAAAAGACTTAATTGCATGGTACTTATGTGTCCTCTGACCAGATAATTTCACATAGTGGATCAGATGCTTTACATACAACTGCAAAGATTTCATCATCCCTCACTTAACTAAGAATAAAATTTTGATTTACATAAGAATTAAGGTAAACCCTACAGGGCTGATGACAGAGAATTTGAAGTTGGAGGGACATGGATTATGTAGAAACTATTACCCATAGTTAAGTGGCAAAGAAGAGGTATGTGCCACATATGACCACCAATAGATGTGTCTGAATTCTTGAATGAGCCCTAATTTGTAACATGATGAGTATTTCTCTCAGGTTTCTCAAGAACAATACAAAAAGAAACAAGAAATGTCACTTGTCTCTAATATTTTTAGTGTATTGTCAAAGTTTCATGGCTATTGAAACTTTTGTAAACTAACAGTGAGTAATAGGCTTGCAAAGTAGTCATTTGCATAAATCAAGATGTTGAATTGGCAACAGAATGGGTGCTCCATAACCTCCCTAATCAAAATTTGCTTTTTATTTTTTAAGTCAAATGACCCAAAGGTAATGTTAATCAGATCTAATTCAAAAAATCAAAAAAGAGTTTCCCATGAAGTGTACCTGTCATTTTTTTAAAAAATTGCCAACAACCTTGCCCTAACTAAGGTTCTTAACTATTAAAACAATTAAAAGTCTCTCAGATGTACTGATGGTCTGCACTTTCAAGGCACCACTGCTATCTAAATTTTGTTTTATATGGGGGTCTTCTAGGCCATCACCAGTTACCTGTTTATCATCAAGACTACCATAGTTGGTCTGTACATGATTGTGGTCACCATCCTTGGCCTGTATGCCAGTGAGGCTATCATTGCTGCCCCATACATAATCAGGTTCTGCCCAGTGGCAACCAACCAGTTTCTTCAGATTCCACGTTGGTTGATTTTCAAGGCTGTAAACAGACTGACCATTCTTTTTGACAATGTGTAATGGTTTTCAAAAATGGGTATTCAGTTTCCCATAACTTTCCTTGGCCACAAAATGACTTCAAAATCAGACTTTTCTCTCTTTTTTATATTCTTACAATTAAGTTGCATAGCATTAAATTATCTTCTGATTGAATAATTCCTCAAAAGTGGATTGGATGCTTTAAGTAGAACTGTAGACATATCAAGGTGTTTCTGGCAAAGAATAGTAACTATGTAACTGGCTTGTACAATTGGTAATTCAAGGTTGCAGCCACTACAGTACATGGTAAATATCAGTGCTTTTCTTGAAGTTTTTATCTGTTCACAAGTACCATTACACTTCTTGGTAAAAAAATTTACTGTATAGGCTTTAAATGGGAATAGAGTCATGTGGGAATCTTTGGGTCACAAACTATGCATTAGTGGTACTTTGCAAGTGTCATTTGGAACAAGTGGTTGTGGGATTTTGTAACATGGTAAAAGTTGCCAGGAATGCCATAAAAAGGCAGTGAAAGGGCAACTTGTAAATGATTAATTAAAATATTCTTCACTTGAGGTGTTAAAATGTATAATGCTAATATAAGAATCATCACTGTGCTTTGCACATTGTTTCATCTAATTCTTGTCATAGATGTAGACTTGCCTACATCAAATGCTCTCCTGACAAGTTTGTCAAAGCCAGCCTTTGTTCCTTCCAAAATTGTTAAAGCAGGGTCATCTGAGTTTACAGTCTCCATCTTGTGTCAATCTTGCCTTTCTTCGTTGTTAAAATACAGGCATTTTTTGAAGTGCATGGTGTATATAAACTTTTCAGGTTTTTTTTGTTGCAACCGTCATACAATATGCAAAAATAAACTTTAATGCAAACAAATATACTCACAGATTCTTCAGCTTCTACAGTATTTTCCCCCAGATATACTCCCTGTCTCTAACAAACAAATAATTGATATAACTGATAGCTAGCAAGAAAATATTGATGTTATAACACAGTAACTCGGCATGACCATGCCCAAATGCAGATTCCCAGCTGCCACCAACATAAAACATGACATATCACATACACAGCCCTGGGATTAACAATTCTTAATAATTTCAGTAATCTCCTATAGCACTACACCCCCTTCCCTCATGATCTCAAGATAAAAAAAACAAAAAGGAAGCATGACAACAATGAACAATTCAACTAAAGAAATTAAATAAACAAAATAGTAGTCATTTAGAAACTACAAAACATAGTCTTAAACAGTGAGGAGAATCCCTTTTCATTTCTGTATATTTGCACTTAGACTCTACAGAATCAGCACTACACTCCTTAGCTTTAGCCCCTAGTGACTTTCCATCATCTACCCCATCCCTCCTACCTATTGCATCAACGACCAGGTACACAACTTCAAGAATACTGAAAGCATGTCTTGGCGCCCCATCAAAAGAGACATTGTTTCTTAAATTTATGCTCATCACATGATCCTTTGCCCTTTGGGAGAATGCCCATGCATCAAGATGGTTAACCCAAACTTCCTCATCTATCCTTACTGTAGCAGCCTCTGTACCATCATTAAGGGTTGGTTCTATCATTGGACGGGTTTACTTATAGTTGAAGGTGGCTCTCTGGGGAACAAAAGATTCCCTCTGTCATCACCATGGGGTCATATTATACCAAAAAACTATATTAGCACTCTTTTTCTCAGACTTAGCAATTTCTAAATAGAGTGTCCCCCCCTCCCTTTCACCTTCTTTAGCCAGGGCATCACATCTTTCCCCAGTAAATGGTCTCACCATATCAGTTGTTACTTTTACTACTGCCATATTTAAAGGTGAAATAACTTGAAATACAATATTCAGTAATGAGCTTTAATTCAAACAAATATACTCTTCACCTTCTGCAGTACCTTTTCTCAGGTATAAAATTCATCTCTAGGGAACAAGTAGCTGACTAATCTGGTAACTAACAAGAAAACATTGCTACAACAACATGAATGACAACATGAAAACATGCTGCTCCGACACCCATGCTCCTCACAACAGTCCCTAATTGCATATGCACAACTTCCACTAACATGACAACTAGCATACATCACACACACAGTCACAAGTTTAATGGTTCTTCTGTTTACAGTAATCTCATATGGCACTACAGCAACAAAGTTACAAGTCTTAATGCTATGCAGCTTGCTCACCATGAGGAATGTGCACACTTAGGTAGCCTGGCCGAAAGTGCCCCTTAACTTGGAGTGCTAGAGTCATTAATACTAGCCCACTAACTTAGTAAGCACCACTAATAACAATGGTAGCAGACAATGTAATTTTGTTGTTGTGGTGGTTATTTTCAAGAATCAAGCTGGTAGATTTCATAGTGCCAAATGTCACAGCTAACAAAAGAATAATAAAATCTTGGTTTTCATCAGTGATGGCTTCATTGAAACAACCAGCTGTATTTTACTCTGAAGATGGCAACTCACATGAGAAATGGAGGAGAGTCATTCAGGTTTTATGACCAGGTAGGACACCACTCATCAATGCTTGGCATAAAAGATCAGCTGACACATCTTTCTTGGTCATACAGTCTGCTAGTTGTTGTGCACATGGAACATGACTTCAGGGTGACCTTTTCTTTTTTCAGACAAACTATATCCACCCTGAGTTGTGTATTGTTTATGACACTGGTATAAGATACATATATGGACATATATTACCATATTTGGAGAACAGTGTACATGGCATAATGAGAAATGCCTCTAGATTTATTGTGAACACAAACCTGATGTGTTTAGAATAAAACATTGAATAGATTTGGAGAATTTTATTGTTACATAGTTGTTTAGATAAAATACATTCCTCAGAATTATAGAGCCTGAAGATTAATTCAAGACATTCATTTTGCATTTCTCACAAAGAAATCAGAGCCTACCAGTAGGTGTGCAAGGGTGTTTACCCAAAGGCATAAACTTTTATAATTTTTATCCAATTTGGAAGAACAATAGGTAAATCTGATGTAATCTGAAACATCTTTTTACAAATCGTTGAACTGGAACTTTAAAAAACTGAACTTGGAGATGAACCTTGAAACTCTGATTTATGTAGATTGTTATAATGGATTATGTCTAGTCATTGGAATAAGAGTCTTGAAGTAGTATCTTGAAGAGATATACAGTCCTCTCATTGGAGATTAGAATTACAAAGCCTGAACATAGTGGTAAAATGTTTTATTGACCTTTTCTCAATGTTGAATGTGAGCCTGACCAGTATGGAATGCAAGCAGCATTCCCCAAGCATGTGAACTTTTATAACTGATTGCCTTTAGGTGTTCATCCAGTGATTTGCTGCCTGTGTACAGTTAAATTCTAGGCAGATGATTCACATTCTCTTTGGGAAAATTCTTCTGAGACTTCACCCAAAGAGAATTTGGGAAATATAATCTAATATCTGCCATCACCTGACTGGTGATGGCAGATGTTAGATTAACTTTGAAGCATCACTAGATGTTAATGGATGAAATCCATCTCCATACACAATAAACTACATAAGAGTGTGGCTTTTTTGACATCAATATATATTCTTTAGCTCATTGGGTTTTGATTTCTTCTTGGACTTGTTTGCTTCCTTCAAAGTCATGTAAGTGGCCCCAATTCCATAACTGCTGGTTTGACTTGCAAATGCCACATCTGGTATAGTCTTTTGGTGGCCCAGTGCAGTTGGTCACATTGATTGGTCACAAAAAACATTGACTTTCCCAATAAAATAACATTTCTCCTGGCTTCTTTTTGTTTCATACACATTCATATCACCCACTTGAAGCACCAAAAAGTCCACACAGAGACCATGTTTAAGGTACCATATTTTTCCTTGCATCATTTTTCTGGAGCCCTTTTCAAGGGAGTTTCATGTTGGATGTCCATAGAAATTGCTCTATGCTGAGGACCTGCTCATAATTGCAGAATCTCTTAAAGAACTGATGGAGAGGTTACATGTTTGGAAGAAAGGACTTGAGGTAAAAGGCTTGAAGGTTAAGATGTTGAAATCGAAGGTTATTATATCTACAAAGGATTTGAACACTCTGCAAGAATCAGGAAGATGCCTGTGTGGGGTTTGTCACAAAAGTGTTGGCCAGATTTCAATTCTTTGTAGTGGCTGTAATCTGTGAATCCATGAGAGGTGTTCTGGAATTAAGGGTAGACTGATGGAGACCCCTTTTTTAATGTAAAAGATTTGTTGGTGTAGTGCAACCAGTTCACATGAGATTATGTAGACATAGAAATGGCTGGTGATATGCTGGAGGTGGTTGACAGGTTTATCTTGGTGATGGCATCAGTCCTGGTGGAAATTAAATAGTCTGATGATGTCCTCAGAGGCAATAGACTAAGATGGTTTGGGCATCTGATATGATCTGACTCATGGATCAACAGGTGTTCCTCAGTTGAGGTGTTTGGGACAAGATGCTGAGGCTGACTAAGGAAGTCTTAGAAGTAATTGATCAAAGGCGATCTGAAGACCCACAACTTGATGGAAGAAATGGCTGGTGATTATGTGAAGTGGCCAACTTTGCTGAAAGCTGCAGGTAAAACACACATCTCATGCATTCATTGACTATAAATGGATAGAATGTGTAAGAAAGTATCAACACTGAAGATATGTTCATAGCATGCAGCTCCCAGCCCTTGTTGAACACTTTAGTTCCTGTTTGCATGCTGCAACTATCAATTTTCGTGGTCACCAAATTTTTTTGCACCTTAAATCCACCTGCAAGTAGTCAAGGTTTTAACTTGGAACTTCCATCTGTATGACTCTTGTCATAGCATGCCCAGTGTATATATTAAAGGCATCTGTCTCACCTTAGGGTGTAATGACATCAATGGAAGTGGTTTTGGAGAGCCACATGCCTAAAGGATTTCAAACATTCTGTCACAGCTGATGGACTTAAAAGGCTTGTAGAGGTCAGTGAAAGGTATGACAGCTTCCTTCTTGTGGTTCCTCAGTTCCTCCACAATGTGCCTAAGAGCTGGAATGTGTGCTGGAGTTGATTGGCCTTGGTGGAATATTTTCTGGTTTGAACATTGACTGGACAGATTCTGTTCAGCAGAGACCAGTTATAGATCTTAGCTGCTACTTGAGAGTGAGATGCCCTGGTAGCTATCAGTTTTTGTTGGATTCCCTTTCTTTGGTATCAATGTTAGACCAGAGCTTCCCCATTCCTTTGGATGGTTCACCGCTTTCTTTTGAAGTTAAAAGAACATATATTTTCACAGTCAGCTCAGGATAAGTTTGAGTAGCTGGATCCATGTTTAGCAACTTTTTAAAACGTTTCTGCCATGTTCTTTGCATGTCATCACCCAAGATAAAAATGACATGGTGATTTGTTCCCTCAGAGTTTCTTTATGAGTTGACCAGGTCATATAATTGGTATTGAAGTCACCAAAGACAGAGATGTGAGCAGTGTGNGACATCAATGGAAGTGGTTTTGGAGAGCCACATGCCTAAAGGATTTCAAACATTCTGTCACAGCTGATGGACTTAAAAGGCTTGTAGAGGTCAGTGAAAGGTATGACAGCTTCCTTCTTGTGGTTCCTCAGTTCCTCCACAATGTGCCTAAGAGCTGGAATGTGTGCTGGAGTTGATTGGCCTTGGTGGAATATTTTCTGGTTTGAACATTGACTGGACAGATTCTGTTCAGCAGAGACCAGTTATAGATCTTAGCTGCTACTTGAGAGTGAGATGCCCTGGTAGCTATCAGTTTTTGTTGGATTCCCTTTCTTTGGTATCAATGTTAGACCTGAGATGCCCCATTCCTTTGGATGATTGCTGTGAAAGGTCTCTCAACAGAAATGAAGAAGGCTCTTCCTTGCTTATAGGAGTTTCCTAAACCCCAAATTGAGGCCATCCAGACCAGGTGCCATTATAGTTTTTGATTGATGAACAACAAGAGCAACTTCCTTCCGAGTCTGATCATCACTTTCTTTTGAGATGCCCCAATTGTTATAAATTTTTGTTAGATTCCGTTTCTTTGGTATTGATGTTAGACCAGAGCTTCCCCATTCCTTTGGATGGTTCACCGCTTTCTTTTGAAGTTAAAAGAACATATATTTTCACAGTCAGCTCAGGATAAGTTTGAGTAGCTGGATCCATGTTTAGCAACTTTTTAAAACGTTTCTGCCATGTTCTTTGCATGTCATCACCCAAGATAAAAATGACATGGTGATTTGTTCCCTCAGAGTTTCTTTATGAGTTGACCAGGTCATATAATTGGTATTGAAGTCACCAAAGACAGAGATGTGAGCAGTGTGATGCATGTCCAGAACCTAATAAAAAATTCTGGTACTGTCCCAATAACTGAGCAAGAGACAGAAAATGGAGACTGATACAAGATATAAATAGATAGCAAGTAGCCTGAAGAAAAGAGAATCTCAGGCACATAAAGGCTTATCTTTAGTTTCAAGTTCTTTCACTCTAATGGGTTGAAGAGCCTGTTGATAATAGATAGCAAGACGATGAAGAGGACTTGTAGAATTTAGTTGAAACATAGGTAAATAGCCATCAACATGAAGATCTCTATTACTAACACTGTGATTGAGGCTTCTTTCACTATTTCAAGAATATAAAGAGAGTCGAAATTCAGGAAAGTTTACGTAAAAAAGAAACAGGAACAAATACCTCTGATAACAGTTCTACCTCATCTGAAGTCTTTTAAAGAGTTCTTTAAATTTCAGACTCTATCTTGTAAGCAGGTCTTATATGAAAAACAGTTTTTGTAACTGATTATGATGCACCTGAATGAATATTACCAAATAAATAAACAATCAGTCCACACTCTGACTTCGGTCTGGGAATTCTTTACACCCCCAAACCATTAATGGTCTGCCAGGTACTAGAAGCCATTCTTTTGATTAGAACTCTCATTAAAAAGTTGACAGTAGAAATATATGTCCAGAACCATCGTCTAAATGCAGATCATTAGCATGCCAACCACATGAACCATATTGGGCTAAGGGTGGTATTAAACAGAGTGACAACAGACACTAGACCACACATTGCTCCAGAAAAGAGTGGTGCTGAGGAAATGGCATTATCACCAGCTTTTAAGACATTATCTCTAGAAGGGCTGCCAACCAAGGCTAAAGAGGCACCACTTTCCATGAGACAGGCAACCTTGCCAGACCCCACCCTGGCACTTCAAGGTCTTAGGGTCAAGTAGAGAATTAATAATGATAGGTTTACCTTAATAGGTTGACAGGGATAGTACTTGTAGTACCATTGCAAATAAGGAGAAAATTAGTTTCATTCCACAGAACCATTGCTTTTTCCCCCCATCCTTTGTCAAAGTTGCCCTTGTAGTAGATCTTTAATCCAGGACAATATTTCACCTTCAAGTATATGCAGGCATTATGTCACAGGGTGCTTTTGATTCATGCAGTTGATTTTGCTTTGATGAAGTTTTCTCTAGGTTTTTTCAGCACATTCAAGCTTACCTGAACTAAAGCACTGTGTTCTAATAATTTCAGAGTAGGAGATTCACATTCTTCTTGAATACAAGATGGTTGGAACTGAACCCAATCATATTTAATTCTTATTGAATTAATAACAAGAACTGTTTCATTTCTGCATTTTACATCTTTCTGATTCATGGTCTGATTCATCAATCATTGCAGTATATCTTTCT
Source organism: Morbakka virulenta (assembly GCA_003991215.1). Classification (NCBI taxonomy): domain Eukaryota; kingdom Metazoa; phylum Cnidaria; class Cubozoa; order Carybdeida; family Carukiidae; genus Morbakka; species Morbakka virulenta. Next base: position 59,117 of record RDPX01000670.1, on the reverse strand, counting down.
ATCACTTCTGGAGAAGTACTGGTTTCAGTTCCATAGTTTGAGTTCCAAGAAAACATTGACACCACCACAGTCACTGTGAACTTTAATTGGCGGTGCACTGAAGTGTGCCAACATTAACTAAAAGATCTTTACAACAATAAAACACTTCTAGAACTCATAAGGGTTGCTACTATGTAACATGTTTTATTATCCTCCAGATGGAGGATTCAAAGCTTTCCTTGTGTATCTATTTTCAGATGCATCGTTACTACTTTGTTTAATTATCAGCCATTAAAAGACTGAACACAGATTCCATGACCTGGAAAAACTCATTATCACATCCACCATTCTTTAGCTCCTTCAGTAATTGATGTTAAGATATATATCATTTCGTGAGTCGTAAGCTTTTCTGAGTTACGTTTCGAGAGATACTTCTCCCATTGTCAGGCTACTGAAGTAATTAGGCAAACAAACCAAGATGTATACTAGAGCGGACAAGTCGCCAACTATTTCAAGAAAAGGTTCATTTAAACCTCAAGAAACGTTACGACTTGCGGAAGAGATTCAAGAAGCTGAATATCTCCTTTTGAACATACTAAACTCTGAACACTACCACGCATTAATCTCATCTGATAATGATACCCACAGGCAAAGATTACTCTCCACAAGGGGAAGACATCAAAAGAAGTTTGTACACTTGACAGGAAAGTCACTCAAACCGCATAAGACTGCAGTCAAGTCTCACTGGGTTGTCAATATGCCTGGTCGGTCACTGTCATCAACAGTGGGATCCGGTTTAGTGAAAGGTTTAAACTTCTCTGCTCCTCCGAAGACCATCCCTTGTAAGGGGGTCATCTCGTTAGTTGAAACACCAGTAAAAGATCTTCCCAAAA
>RDPX01000670.1:19654-58097 GCA_003991215.1 Morbakka virulenta | reverse complement strand
CATTGACACCACCACAGTCACTGTGAACTTTAATTGGCGGTGCACTGAAGTGTGCCAACATTAACTAAAAGATCTTTACAACAATAACACACTTCTATAACTCATAAGGGTTGCTACTATGTAACATGTTTTATTATCCTCCAGATGGAGGATTCAAAGCTTTCCTTGTGTATCTATTTTCAGATGCATCGTTACTACTTTGTTTAATTATCAGCCATTAAAAGACTGAACACAGATTCCATGACCTGGAAAAACTCATTATCACATCCACCATTCTTTAGCTCCTTCAGTAATTGATGTTAAGATATATATCATTTCGTGAGTCGTAAGCTTTTCTGAGTTACGTTTCGAGAGATACTTCTCCCATTGTCAGGCTACTGAAGTAATTAGGCAAACAAACCAAGATGTATACTAGAGCGGACAAGTCGCCAACTATTTCAAGAAAAGGTTCATTTAAACCTCAAGAAACGTTACGACTTGCGGAAGAGATTCAAGAAGCTGAATATCTCCTTTTGAACATACTAAACTCTGAACACTACCACGCATTAATCTCATCTGATAATGATACCCACAGGCAAAGATTACTCTCCACAAGGGGAAGACATCAAAAGAAGTTTGTACACTTGACAGGAAAGTCACTCAAACCGCATAAGACTGCAGTCAAGTCTCACTGGGTTGTCAATATGCCTGGTCGGTCACTGTCATCAACAGTGGGATCCGGTTTAGTGAAAGGTTTAAACTTCTCTGCTCCTCCGAAGACCATCCCTTGTAAGGGGGTCATCTCGTTAGTTGAAACACCAGTAAAAGATCTTCCCAAAATCGAAGCTGGCACAATCCAAGTAAAAACAAGTCTTACTCTTCAATCTTCCGAAGTGCCCATTTACAGCCTCACCAAAAAGGAAAGATGTGCCATCAAGAGCCTAACGCACAATGTTTCAATCTCCATCTATCCCGCTGACAAAGGCCGTGCAACTGTGATTTTTGAAAAAGCTGATTAGACCCAAAAGTGCCGTGAACACCTCAACCATGGAGCATATACCACGGCTAAGCATAATCCAATGAACGCAGTCAAGACCAACGTAAGCAAAGCACTGACTGTACTACAGAAAAACCATCTTCTGGATCATTGGCTCTACCACAGATTGAAACCCAAAGACTCATCTTTGCCAAGGTTTTATGGATTACCAAAAATACACAAGCCCAATGTAGCCATACGTCCAACCTTCGCTTACGCTGCCAATCCACTCCATTCACTCTCATGTCACATAACAGACCTACTATGTCCATACACAAAGAAGAAGCCACATCACTGCAACAACGGTGCTGATTTCACTGCCTTCATCACACAGCAAAGAATTCAGGCAGGTGAAATCTTGGTCTCCTTTGATTTAACTTCTTTATACACAAATATCCCCATTAATGACACCTTGCGAATTATCAAGGACCCACTTAACTATGATGGTACCCTGCCATCAAGAACTTTTCTAAAGCCTCCAGACATTCTGATTTTACTACAAGCACTTCCTACTAACACACGCTTCTTATTCAGCAATGACACAGAGAACAGCGGTGTACCCATGGGAGCTCCAACATCTCCGGTGATTGCTGAAATATTCATGCAAGCATTTGAAGCCACAGCATTATTAAAAGCAGACCAAAGTCCAACTTTCTGAGAAAGATACGCTGACAATGGTACACAATTATTAAAGAAGATCATCTAAATGGTTTCTTTGAAGACATCAACAGTCTTCACTCTAACATCGTGTTCACCATGGAAAAAGAAAGAAAGACAACTTCCATTTTTTGATGTCTTAGTAAAGAGACAAGCAGACTGCACCATATCTGTTACTATATACAGGAAACCAAGTTACACAGACCAGTACCTTAATAACTCATCACACCATCCAGTTTCAGCTTGTCATAATGTTATCACCATTCTGTTTGGAAGGGCAAGAAGCATCATTTCAAACCCATACGACCTCAGAAAGGAAGAAAAACACCATCAAAAGGTTCTTTTACCTAATGGATACCATACTAGGGATGTCCAGAGACCATTACGAAAAACTAGCAGGCGGAATCATAATAACGAAAAAGAACCTGTAAAATAAGTATGCCTTCCCTATGAAAGGGGATCAGTGAACAGCTAAGACGACCTTTCCGACAGCATAATATCAATTGTTCATTTTTTATAACATCCACCCTTAGGACGATACCCTCAAAGCCAAAGGATCTAGCTCCAGTTGAAAAGAGAAACAATATAGTTTATATACTTCACTGTAAGGACTGCCTTGCCATCAACATTGGAGAATCGAAGAGTTCCTTTGATCAAAAAGAAAAAGAACATAAAAGAGCTGTTCAAAAAGTAACACCAAGAGTCATGAAATAGCAGAGCGCTGATAAAGAAAAGATCATACCGTTGACTAGGAAAATAAAAATATTCTGGACAGGGTAATAAATACTACCACAAGAAAAATAAAAGAAACAATCCATTCACTACACCTCAGCAATCACATCGACAGCTTATCTTATTCTCTTCTAGAAGTATGGCTTTCAACATTACAGAAAAGAAATACAACAAACACAAGGTAGGTATGGCACCACTTCCCAAAACAACTCCATCCCTGTCACCAAGCGCGTCCGCAATAGCGAAGTACAAAATAGCTGTGCGTAATTACTTCAGTAGCCTGCCGATCGGAGAAGTATTTCTCGAAACGTGGCTTGAGAAGAGCTTACGACTTACGACATGATAAATATCCGTCACCAATGGCTTCCGCTGAGTCCATGAAATCAAGAATTTTAAAGATTATTAGAGTAAAAGCCTAGCATTAGGTTATTTTGTATGTTCTTTGCTGAAGATGACCAATGCATGCTGATAAAAAAATTATGACAACGAAAGTGGTAATAGAATTTATTGTTTTGCTTTTGCTTTAAGGTTAAGGGCTTGAAGAAAGATGTTTAAAAATAGATTTTTAGATGATAAGTTAAAGGTTAGCCGTTCACTAATGGTTATTGATAGTAATTTTTTCACAGACTCGGGCCAGCTTAAAGTTTCATCTTTTGAACTGGTACTGCATTTGATTTTTTAGTGAAAATTGGTGCTGCTGGCAAAGACAGTGCGCGAGAAAAATTTTATAGAACTTTATTTTATGTAAATTCTTGCACGATAGTAAAAAAGCACATAAAAATAACCAGGAAACTGTAGCAAAATGGACATTTATTGTACAGACTTTGGCGTAGTAATAAGATAAACACACCCAATTCAGTGAAAAAATCCCTTTAGACAGATGTAGTGACAATGAGAGTTTGGGTTACTTTTAGTAATTTTAGTGCAGTAATGATAGGAATGGTACCGGCATGTTTACTTTTAGCTATTATCAAATAGAAATTATTAGGCATGTCTATCGTTCCCAAAGGCTTTAATTTTTAGAGTGTTTTCATCACAATTGATTGTTATGATTTTAAGTGATTTTTAAGCTATGTGGAGCAGAACCCTAGAGATATATTCAAATCTCGTATAAATTTCTTCATCTTAAGCTGCCAGATTTGCTTTCTAATAACATGATCTGACACAGGTGCAAATAGATTGACTGTTGCAAAATTAAGATGGAGTCATTAGGTGCCATACAAAAAGAGTCGTGATTTGACTCACTTTGACTCCAGCCCACCATTTTATTCTGCACCAGTAACTTTAATTTTATGCTATTAGGTTTTTGAATAGGAGTGGTGGGTGGTGTTTTACATCAGGCCATTTGTTTATAGAAGTATTGTAGATTCCAGTGATTCTAAACCTTTACCTCTTTCAATACCTTCTTAACATGCCTGCCCACATTGAGTGCCCCCCTCCCATCACAGTACACCACAAAAAAACAATAAAGACATTTCTTAACAATTGCTGAGGTTTTATTGATACCTTCAATGACAAATTAGTACATGGTAGGCAGTTCAATAGTTATATGTATTCTCAGTGCACCCCAGGTGACTTCTTATTTGGTTTGTAAGCTTGTTAGCTTCAGTCAAATATCTGATCCGTAACATTTGGGAGGTTTAATTTCTTGCTGACACGTTGAACAGGGCAACAGCTTCTTCGAAGCAAATACTTTTGCTAAGGGATGTTCACTGCATTTTCACTGAAAAGCGACACAAACTGCTTTTTTGACTGGTACAAATAAAAAATTTCAGTCTGAAAAATTGAGTCAACATTCCATCGGACAGCAGAATTGCAGCAAAATCCGAGTGCTGTACTGAAAAAAGTCTTAAATTTGTTTTTGAAATTTTTTAAAGCTGGTTTAAGTAGGGAGTTATAGTAAGAACTACTTCATCGTCAACCTTTCACTGTTAAAACCAAGACAATGATTTGATCCCTGATTGAATATTTCCTGCTTTAGCTGCACGAGTCAGCAAACAAAACAGAGGACAGCCTGCAGAGTCTGGCCATAACCCCAGAAAACAAGATTCATAACATTCAACATTTGTATAATTATCAGTGAATTATTTACCAATGCTTGCCCGATAGTACCTTTCAGTGGATTATACAGTTGCAAGAAAGGTACAAAACAGTAATCTAATCTGACTGTGAACCAAGAACCTCTGGTAATTTCAATCAGCATCCTTACAGAGTAACTTCAAAATACCTAATGCTTTAGTGTTGGTGGTTGTATTATTAACAGCTTTGATAAAAGCTGACTTGACCCTATTTAGTCCCCATGATAATGATTTTCCAATGGAAATTTTAAAATAATAAATTTAGTGAACTTTGTCCTAAGTAGGACACCCAAATTTTTCTAGATGCAAGCAATTACTCCAATTCAGCTAAGATTTCACAGATGCCCACGTCTATTGTGTTTTTTTATAAAAGCACTGAAAAGCATTTTCACGTTCAGTTGTTGTATTTTAAGTTCCTGTCTGCACAGCTAGGGAAGTGTGACAGTTCTGTAACCAGAGGAATACACTTAAGTACACTGAAGAAATAGAAGAAGAAGAAGAAGAAGAAGAAGTAGAAGAGAAAGAGGAGAAGAAAAAGATTCTAGGATCAAATAGTAATTGTTTACACTTTTAAAATAATGGACAACAACTACTTTCCTGGACCGAAAAAGCCTTACCTGTTTTTGGCGATTTTTTTACCATAAAAGGACAAGACAGTATGAATTTAGATCCTGAAGCCTGTGTAAATAATTCTGTATTTGGTAATCGGTTGGTATCTTTAATTTTATAACAGGTAGAAGCATACTGCAGGTCGACAAAACAACAGATGGTTGGATATTATCAAGCAAATGAAAATATATATGACAACCAGTAAGTAACTCAATGTGTTTGGATCATTTTCATGAACTACTTTAATAATTTTTTCTTATAATGTAGTATTTATATAGCAAACTCATATTGTCATGCATAAGCGTTTTACCTTTTGAAATTAGAGAGCTTTGCAGCATATGTTTAAAAAATGCGTTTGTATGTTCCGAATCTTGTTTCACAACATGGATTTTGTGTTGCAGTGTGATGTTGTTTTTAGTTGTTTTGAGTTAATTTTTTGCCTGTCTTGCTGGACTATTTACATAAATGTATATTTTCAGAAATTGTACCATTACGACAAAAGCTTTAAATGAAAGCCGAGGAAACTTGAACTTATGAACTCATTAACCTCCAAACTAAATGCAGCGAGTTAAACAACTTGGTCATAAGGCCCACTGAGTTTAAATAATCTTTACATAGTCATTGTGGTATAGCCTTTTATTATCTTAATGTTATTATCAACGTCGAACGAAATGTTCGCTTTCCCATTTCTGTCTCAGAACTTGACCTGGAAAGATTAGTTTTCTTGCATTTATATCATTGAGAAATTTACAATTGTACAAAATTTCGTTCAAAATTTCTTGGTTCGTTTGGGATGGGGGGATGTCCGTCCAGCTGATGTGCAGAATTCTCCGGTAGCACCAGACATGAAAAGCCTTTATTTTCTTCTTATCACCATTCTTGCAGATCAAACATCATCATCATCATGTACGGAAGGCTCATGTTTGAGCCGCCGTGGCTTCTTTCGTCATGGCTCGCCATTTGGCCCGGTCCTGAGCTGCTTGGTATGCTTGTACTATGGAAAGGCCGGATTCTTCTCTTACATTGTCCGCATACCTTGTTCTTGGCCTTCCCCTTTTTCTTGTTTCACCAACCATACCAAGGATCAGTTCTTTTTCCAGGGTGTCACTTCTTTGTATGTGACCTAAGTATGTAAGTCTTCGGCTCACTGTGGTTGGGAGCAGTCGCTTGTGACACTGTATTCTGCGCAAGACTTCCTCGTTTGTTACTCGTTCAGTCCAGCTTATCCTTAACGCTCTTCGATAGCACCACATCTCAAAGCTGCGGAGTCGCTTCCTGTCACTCTTCTTGAGAATCCACGACTCACAACCAAAGGTTGCAATAGGAAAGACCAGTGCGTTTAGTAACCTGACTTTCGTTTTCCTAGATACTGATCTATTTTTCCATACTGTTGTGAGTGCTGATGTTGCGTTTTTGGCGACAGCAATCCGCTTCTTAACTTCAGGTGAATCGTTACAGTCATTAGTAATGAGGACTCCTAAGTAGGTGTATTGGTTGACAGATTCCAGAGGCTGACCATTGACAAGTATACTGTGTTCGTCGTTGGTTTCTCTGGACAGGATCTTCAATACCTTAGTCTTCTTCGCATTCAATAACAGTCCAGCGCTTTCCGAGCTTCTTATCACTCTGTCTACAAGATCTTGTAGTTCCTCCAGCGTACTCGCTATCAACACTACATCATCGGCGTATCTCAGATTGGTTATACACCGTCCTCCTACTTTTACGCTTCCTTCAAAGTCTTCCAGTGCTTCTCTCATTATGCATTCTGAATAAATGTTGAAGAGGTGCGGGGAGATAGTACAGCCCTGTCTCACGCCTTTTTCAATCTGAAACCATTCGGAATCACCATGTTTTGTGCGGACTTTCGCTTTTTGATCCTTGTACAATCCCATTAACAGTTGGATGATGTGTGTGGGTGCTCCGATTCTCTTCATACCTGCCCATAATTTATCATGTATCACCATATCAAAAGCCTTTGAGTAATCTATGAAGCAAAGGTATAAATCCTTGTTCCGCTCTCTGTTCTTTTCTATCACCAGCTTCAAGTTGAGGATTTGGTTTCTGGTACCTCTGCCTGGTCGGGACCCTGCTTGTTCTTCTGCAATCTCTTGGTCCAGTGTTGTTTTCAGTCTTTTGGCAATGATTTTCAGTAGGATTTTGCTACTATGGCTAATTAGCGCAATTGTCCTGTTGTTGCAACATTGTAAAGTGTCTCCCTTCTTCGGGATTGGGATGAATACCGAATTCAACCAGTCTTGAGGCCATCTCTTTTCCTTCCAAATCTTGGTGCAAAGTTTGTGATAGAAAATTATGCCTGCTTCTCCCGAGTTCTTTATTAACTGCGGTTACCTCGTCATCTCTCGGGCTCTTCCCTGCCTTCAGTTCTTTGATTGCCTCCCGAACTTCTTCCAGTAGTGGAGCTGGCTCGTTTTCCATGTCTTCCATCTCTAGGTTGGAGGGTGGTATGTTGTTATTCCTTGCATATAGAGTTTCGCAATACTCCTTCCATCTCTCGCGTACCTTTTCTGCATCGCAGATAATGTTGCCCTCTTTATCTTTGATAGTATCAACGCTTGCCTTAAACTTCTTCGTTATGTTCTTTACTCCTTGATACAAGTCTTTGGTAGAGTTTGTAATGGAGTCTTCCTCAACTTTTGCGCATTGATCGTTTATATACTCTTCCTTGTCACGCCTCAGTAGTCTTTGTACTATCTTGTGCTGGTTCTTATACTTTTCTTCGTCTTCTTTGCTCTTTGCTTTAAATGGTTTCAACTTTCTTCTCTTTTCTACTTCAACCAGTGTCTCCTTGGAGATCCAGGAAGCCTTCTTCTGATTCTTTGTGGTAATATTTTCTTTTGCAGAGTTAAGCAGAGCTTCCTTTCCTTCTGACCATAACTCGTCAGGTGTCTTCTCATCTTCACTTGTCAGAAGTGCTTCGAATCTGTTGGCGATTGACGCTCTATATAGGTTGTTCAGGCAGCTGTAGTCAAACCTCTTAGGTATGTGCATTGTGTTGTGTAGCTTTGCAAGCTTGAGCTGAAAGTTGGCAACTAGTAGCTGGTGATCGCTATGGCAATCAGCTCCATGGCGTGTTTTTACATCCTTGACACAACTGCGCCACCTTTGCTGGATAATGATATAATCGATTTGATTTTTTGTCTTGCCATCAGGTGATGTCCATGTGTACTGATGTCTGGGATGGTGCTCAAACAGTGTGTTTGCGATTTACAGATTGTTTGTGTTGCAAAATTCATTTAAGGCACTCCCTCTCTCGTTTCTGTCTCCGAGGCCGTATCTACCCTGTGCTGCCGTGGACGTGTTTTTTTTCTCCAACTTTTGCGTTGAAATCTCCAATCATGATTAACATGTCTTTGTTTGGAATGGACTCGATCGTTTCTTGGAGCATCTCATAGAATTGCTCCATTTCTTCGTCGCTTGCGGCGCTTGCGGCATTCAGAACCATAAATTACAAAAGAGAAAACCAAGATGTTTAAGAGCCTCAGTTTCGTTTTCAGTGTGATACGCCTTTCTTTCCAAACTTTTTTGAGCGCTACCACTGCATTTCTAGCATTTGCCATTCTACTTTTAATTTTATGCGAGTGATCGTTGTTTGTGAAAACAGGACCAAGAACACAGAATTAAATAACATTTTCCATCGATTCTCCTTCCACCCATTCAGAAGAAATGCATTGGTAAGTTTAAAAGGATCAAACTCAATTCAACTAGTTCTTTATTCTCTTTTGGTTTTTAAACCCCTGAACATTGCTCAAAAGTATGTAGATGCTAAAGGGCGACTTGGATGGTATCTGAGTAGCTATGTCTAAATATCTGTGTTTTTATCAAATTCACTACCTAACTAGCTATCCATCTGTGCATGTGTGTGTGTGTGTGCATCAAAGAACTTTCGACACAAAACTAAAAGTGCTCTACATATTCATTTGTAGAGCTTTATGAATAAGTGTTTATGTACAAATTATTAGATACCAGTAAATTAACTTGTTTCACTCATGCAGTGATGCGGTCATCAGATGAATTACAAAGACCTAACTAGCTTTATTTTTGATGGCTTGATTGCGTATTGTTTATTCTCATGTCTGCATTTGGTTACTACTTTTTTGTGTTTATTTTGAAACAGTTTTTTGTTTGCATGAAAAATTGCCATCTTTTCAACTAAACATTAGCTGTTTACTTTCCCAGCACTTGTTTACGCTGGCTCATACTAAAAAATAGCCGGTTTTATGGAAAATTTCCCTGCTTTCTTCAAATCCAAAGACTATTTTGAGAAAGCTGTATAAGGCGTGTAATTTTTTGATTGCCTTAACACATTTTGAACTCACACTCCGTCTTTCCGGTGTACGTTTTGTACTGCACGATGGCAGAGATATTACAGCTTTGTAAGAAATGTTGGAATTAAGACATTTAGCTCTATCAGGAAATTCTCAATGTTGCGGCAATTACATTTCCTTTTGAAGAGTGTTGCATTCGGTCTTGGTCCACACTGGTGTTTGTTTTAAGCGCATCACATCCAGAAACAACCCTAAATGTACAGACGACAACTGAATTAAAAAGAATGATCATGTCTTAATGGTTGTTAAAACAGGATATGCCTCCTATACAATTTAGTAATAGTTATCAGACATATAGTTTAATATAACGGTTTTAGTTGTAATAACAGTTTCATTTCCATAAATGGTCGATGTGGTAAAGAGATTAGATCAAAGATATGCGTGCCATAACACCAATCAAAAGATTTTCTTAATCCTTTTTGACTGGAAAACTTAAATGGGTTTAATAATTTGAATCCTCAGTTGTTACTTACTTCCACTATTTTATATGTCAGTGAGGCCTCGGATCTAAGGCTTCGTAAAACATTTTCTGCAAATAAGAGGAGTGAAAGGATTTGTTGGCAAGTGGTTCATAACATTTTTGACTTTGATTCATTCACAGACATCAAGCTACTTGGTATCTTTCCAACTTATGTTTACCACTTGGGCCATCAGCATCTGCCTTTTGCTCCCTAATTAGTACTTCTGAAATTTCATTGCCTTTCAGCCCAAACTTAACCAAACCATAGCAAGCTCGTTTTTCAGACGAGTAATTCGATTGGTAGCCCTTTCATTTTTACCCCCTGATGCTTTTTGAGAATTAATATAAAAATACAAGGTGATGTTACTATCGCTGTAGCGTATCCTATTATTCGTGATATGTGACATGAGTGGTAATTGTTGAAGCATGTATAATTAATCAGATTAATAAATTCTTAGTTCTCAAAGGTATAATTTTATGGTTTCGTTTGCTCTTTATGCTGCCAGCTTCCAAATTTTCTCACACTTCTTTTTATGTCTTGGCTATTTCCTGTTTGTTTTAGGCCAGATTTTATTGCGTACAAAATTGCTGATAAAGTAGCCGAGTACAGTAGCAATGGCCTATTATTTATGGTAGGTGCTTCATTTTCATCTTTAATTGTACATTATGTCAATACACCCGCGTAATTCGTCAGTTCAAAGTTCCCGGAGTGAATACCGGGATTGGGTTTTTCGCGTCAAATGCTGTTCAGACAATTAAAACTGAGAAGGAAAGAAATTCAGTGGCGTGGTTTTGTGTTTATGTATATTCGAAACGTGGCGTGTAGCAAGTATGCAAGCATACAGCAGCTGCGTCGCTCTTGATCGTTTTCTAAAATAGTTTATCCTTCATTCATATGAAATTGGGTAGCAGGGATTTGATATGAATCTATTTTTTTGTTACACAGATGGGTTTTGAAGGAGAAATAAAAGCGGGGGGGACACTATTTCTGTAATGGAACCCGGATTACCTGAGTAAAAGCAAAAAAGCCTAACCTCTTGAATACACAGATAAGACAAACTGAGTCACTTTTTTCCAAAGTCAACAATTGTCTCATCGACTACGACGACAATCACCACCACCACCACCATCACCACCACCAAGAAGAACAAGAAAAACAAGAGCAGCAAGAATCGTCGACCTTGAACATATCAGTTGTGATGTGGCTTAAACCAAGTTTTTTATCTGTTCATATTTAATTACCTCTTTTCTTTTCTTAGTAAAAAGGTGACCCACTGCACTGAAACATTGGAATAGTTTTAAGCAGAAAAGACAGTAGTAAAGTTGTTGGGGGTTCGAGAGCATTTTCATGAAGAATTTTCTCTAACTTTCCAACTACTGTACTACTTACCCCCATCTAACAGCAATCATCTTATGACAATCATCGCATGCCAACCGTCTCTCGGGAACACAACGGTAAACAATAAATTGAGTTTGCCATTCAACGATCATACTATAAATATATAATTTTATTATATATGAATAAGAAAAAGGAAAATAAATGCAGTGTTCAATACATAAATCTGATAACAAACGAATTCAAGAATTATGTTGTGATAAACAGGAACTCATTAACGATGACGGTATGGTTGTATGTATTGGATGTGCTTCCTTGTTTGGTTATAAAATTCCTGAAAAGTTTATAGATTTTTATAAAGATAGATATTAAATTGTTAAAAGGTCAGTTTATCAAGGTAAATGCATCAAATGTAATTTTTAAGGTAAATAATGAATATAATATTGAAATTCATCCAAATCAAAAAACTAATATACTGAAAATTGAGGCATAGATCCATTTATATTAATCAAACCAACAACGCATTTATCATTTCATTGAAAATGTATTTCGAGAAGGATTTTCTCATCATCAGATCTAAAAGAATATAAAAGCAGCTTAAAAACAGTATAAAATGTTACAACTAAAATATATACAAATAATTAGTTTAGCAATAATTATATAATAATTTTGTTTAGCTGACGATTGTGAAAATGTGTAACCGACAGTTCTAAACTACGTTTTGTTGATTTTTTTGTCGTCCACCATACAAATAATTATAATTATTGATAAAATAATTCCATAAATTTCAGATAATCGTAAATGGATGATAAATTTAGAATATATTTTAAGACAGTTGTACATAATGCAAGATATACCCATTGATAATATTCCAGTGAGTAAGTGTAAAAATACTGTTATTAAAAATAGAAAGTACTGGGATAGTATCTTATCAGTAGTTGATGATAAAATACATAAGGTTATAAAACAATGACATTAAAACTGATTACTATTTTATATGCTCCACAAAAAATACCCCGAAACGTGACCCAGGATAGGTGATTTTTTTGAAAATAGTTGGTGTTGTATTTTCAAGTAAAACGTAATAGTACCCATGACCTTCATGATACTTAGTATAGGAAAGACCAAAAGTATCGTGAAATGTACTATATAAATGACATTTAATTAACCAGATCTTTAACCAGTCTTTCTGATCATTTGTACAACAACCATTTCCCATTCCAATTAAACCAACCTCTTGATTGTATTCTACCAAAATAAAATCGATAGTTATCCAGTATACTGTATGCTAATAATTGATAAATCATTGCACTTTTTAGAATATGATCATCGATAGTTGGATGTAATTCTTTTGTGATATGAAAAGTATTTTTCAAATGTTTCAAGCAAATTTGAGTATTAATCGTCACAAATAAATAGTGTATATTATTTAACCTAGAAAAATTGCCTCGTGATAAATTTTATACCAGTTTTCACTTAAAACATGATGATGTAGTTTAATGTCTACATCTGAAATAACGTTTTCTTTATAAAGCCCGAAAAAGTTATAGAGCCTTTAAATCCATCATTCCTATTTGAATTCTCGTCTCAAAATGTCTTTCCATGTCATTTCTTTCCATTACACTAAACACTCGATTCATTTAATCCTGCTGGTACATTCCAGTGAATAGATAATCAACACAATTTATTTAATTCACCAGCATTTGCTCTATTTTGGGCATTTCCATTCGGTAATTTATTATTGAAGCTATTTATTCCAATGACGATATGATCACCTGTTGTACCATCGATATTTAAATGACCGTCAGGTGAAAAACTAACTAATTTATCAAACCCTCGGCGTCGTGACCAAATAACCCATTTCTGGTCCAGTATGCACCCTCATACGAGTTCAGTTTTTAAACAATAAAAAGATTGACAATATCTTTACCTGGATGGAAATTGTTTAAATTGCTCGAAATACCTCAGTCTAGTCTGTACAATGCTGACCCATATCTTGTATAGTACTCGCATAGTAGCGTTTCACAGAGATTGTCATATACTTGTACTCTTAAATATTCGAAAGTGATAGCATCCCGATTGAAAACAGGAGATTGAATATTAGAAAAATTGTTATTACTAATATCATTACCAGATTTCATGTTAGCTCCGATGTCCTTATTGAGGTATACATCATTTGTGAATTTTAGTGTAACAGCATCTTGGTTCATTACAGGATCTGCGACGTCAACAAAGCGATGCCCTTTCATAATCCGTCCGTTATATTATAAAGGAACAATATCAGAGTGTGTAATATTTTTCTCGTGGTCACCATCGAAGGCTCCCATGTTTTATTATATTATTAAATTAGATATTTTAGAATAACTTTTAATTAATCGTTCGTTAGATTTTGTGTGTAAGTGTGACAACTGTTTCATCACTTGACAATATATTTTTCCTCGATACTTTCTAATGATCCAAAATAAGTAATAAGTAATCTCATAACACAATCGTAGGATTCTGATATTTGCTACTATTGGATATATGGTTATAGTTCATCCCAAAGCTGTCGAAATAAAATATGAATCTAAGTTTATAATGTAATAACCCTTTGTAGTTTGATTAACAATATTACCTCTTGAAAAAACTCCATTAAAATTCCTAGTCAGAAGGTATTTAGTCCAATTTTGTAAATCAATATTACTTAACGGTTGATTGACAAATGTTGGTTTTAAAAAATATCTCCGAGTAATGGCATGCCGCTCAGAGTGCTGTTCATTCCAAGTAAGAGTCTGGTTCCAGCCTCTTTTTTTTTCTTTTCACACCCATACCAAGTGATGAAAGTGGCTGATATGGTACTAAGATATCAGAATAAGGACGGTTTTGAAATTTTTGTAATCTAGCAGGCGTTTTTGGCTTTCTATTAATAACACTAATGCTATTAGTGTTATTAAAAATATTAATTACTTCATCTTAAGTGTCATTTAATAAACTACTAGGTTGTGTTAAACCATATTCATCTTAAAGCATAGTGATCTCAGCTTTGTTAAACAATTTATTTAAATCCACTTTAATTGGAATTGACTTTTATCGTTATCGGTATTAAAGTCAATTGTAGGTGATTGATAGGCATCATATGGTATGGCTTGAGGATTATTAATAACATCAACTATTTTTTATTGATTTTCCAGTAATTGTTTTATTAGTTTTAACTGCTTATCATCGACTGTGTTTTTAACCTCTTTGAGCTGCAATTGGTAGGCTCAAAAAATCTCCCAGTTTCATGTCTTTAATCTTCAACTGCATCTTCCAAATTTCTAACTTCGTTTCTGACCCTACGTTTCACAGTTTCAATTTGAAGGTTTTTCTCTTCCCTCTCTTTAAGATTACTGATATCCATTATAATGTTGCATTAGATAAAAGTTTTATCGACAGTTATAAATGAAGGTATGATTTTCAAGGTAGTTAGCATGTGATATAAGTGCATAAAAGGCAGGTTTTGTATGTATAGTAATATACTGATATTTTATGAAGATACCAAATGACGATCGTTATAAAAAGAAGCCACAAAAGTGAGATTAAACAGCTTCCCTATGAATGAAGATTTTTGTTTATTGGTAGTCTGTAGCTCAAGTTTGGGAAAAGCTAACTGTATAATGCACTTGATCCAATTACTCTGTATCTGTTATGACAAATTGTATATGTACATACCAAATGCCCACTAATCCAAGATAGAAGACCGTAATGAGTTGATGGATGAAATAAAGTGAAACTGAAGGATGTAAAATACTTAAAGTATAAGGTCATAGTCAGATAATGAATATGCCTGGATATTGAAGCGATATCCCTTAAGTCTACATTTTGATGATGTCTTTAATTGTAATGATAAAATACAAAAGAAAATAAGAAAATATGTAACTACTACATCAACGTACGTCAGCGTAATGTCAGCAGTATTTACATCACCCAATCGTATTTCGATGTGCCATAACGAATACGGCAAAATTCTAATTAAATGCTTATTTTCAATATAAATACCCAGAATCATTGCCGGATTACTACAAAGGAGAATGGCTTCAACGAAAAATTACTGAACAAGATCGGGTTATCTGGTTTCATTTTTCAAGACAAAGAAATGGGTGAAGTGTATAAAAGTTTTGATGAAAGTCTATAACCTAATATTGTGTGAAATGTAAACGTAAGACACAGTCTGTGGATGAACGATATGAAAGGACTGGTAACTGTTAATTGATACTTAAGTCGACATGATCTGTTTGTAAGCCCAAGAAGAGTAAGTTCGTAAAGCAAAGGCTAGGTGGTTCAGTTGAAATCCACAAAGCTAACTTAAAGCTACCAAAACCAAAGGATGCATTGAGACCTGGTAAATATAATTTCATCAAACCATACAACCCTCTCAATAAACAGTTGGGAGTTTGACAGGAACACTGGAAAGGTCGCTGAGTGGCACGCGCAGCCATACAGTAAAGTAGATGGATTAGCTGCCCATCACCATGTCTGTTACGATGTGAGTACTAATAAATCTGATTGTTATAGGGAAATGGTTCAAGAACTTGATATGATTCCTTACGGCCAAATGCCGAAATGGAGCAGCGCATTCGATTCTTATTTGATAAAAAACGAAGGCTTGGTTTGGGATTGAAGTTGTATTTATAAAGCCTTGAAGAAAACTGGCAAGAAAAACTAGCTGATAAATTGCAAAAACAGGTAAAAAAGAAATTCACCCGACGGCACGTTATTGTGAATCATGCTGATGAGATTTGGGCAGCTGATGTAGTTGATATGCAGCAGTTCAGTTAATGGAATAAAGGTTACAAATATCAACTGATGGTTATTGATGTATTTTCAAAATGTCCATGGAGTGTGCCTATCAAGAATAAGACTGGCAAGGTATTGTTGACGCATTTAATCATATAATTAAGGATGGACGAAAACCAACCAAATTTTCTGTTGATAATGGGTCAGAATTTTGTAATAAAGTGTTCCAAAAATGGCTGAATAATAATAATATTGAATTGTAGAATTTATTTAATGAAGGTAAAGCTAATGTTCATGAGCCGTGGAGTCTAACAATTAAAACCAAAATATGGAAGCAGTGCACTATCCAAGGTATCACAATATCTTGAAATGCTACCTAAATTTATTTAAGAGTACAATAATATTAAATACGAATGATACCTGTTGAAGCATCCATGAAAAAGGATGAAGGGCTTGTTTACTTCAGTCTTTTTGGTAATATAAAGCTAGTAAACAGAAACCGAAGTTTGATATAAATGGCAAGGTTCGAATATCCAAGTATAAAGGGAAGGTGATTGACAAATTCTACATATCGAAGTGAAGAGATTTTTATAGTATTGGGAATAAATTTTACTAATCGAATCACTTTTAGATAAAGGATCTTCATGATAACGATTTACAGGGGAGTTTTTATAAACAGCAACTTTTAAAAGACAAAGCAGGATGTATTTATTAATTCATTTGGATAAATTACAAAAATAAACAAGCTATGGTGAAGTGGAAAGGATATTGTGACGATTTTAACAGTTGGAACAGTTGGAGTATCAAAATTGAGAAGGTTTGAAGTTGAGAAAATCGTATTGAAATATCATCTACTCTTTCTGCATTTATATGAGAAGAAAAAAGTAAAAAATTAAAACCATCTTTAAAAAAGAGTAAACCCTCAGAAAAAGTGCTTAAAAAGTATATTATTTAAGTGTACTGATGAAAGTATTAAAGAAAAAATAAGTGTATTTTTTGTTGTGAATTATTTATAAGTATTTTAAAGTTTTGTCACATCTTAGACGTTTTTATTCCTTGTTTTTCCACTTTTTCACAGTTCCATATGGTGTTTTTTTATCTTCATCTGATAATCATTGACGTTTATTAGATTTATAATAATTATTAGGAATATCCTCTTTTTTGACGTTTTTGAATTTATATGGACATCCATCCTTTGAAATCCCAGTTTTACAGTTATTAATACCAAACCATTTTTACAATTCCAGCATTGATACCAAGATATTGTTGCACAGCTTACACACGGTAAAAATATGATACTTCTTTGGTTTCACATTTATTAGCCTTCGCATCATGTTTAATTTCATTATTTTCAGCAACAAACGCATAATCACGATCTTTTGCTGATTTCTTACGATTCGGTTGCGTAACAGGCGATTATCTTTCTTATTATTATTGGTATGGTCAATCACTTTTCCTTCAGGTATCACACCGTTAAAACACTCCCAAATACAAAGATGTATCTAATATGTTTTGAATCGTTTTTAAGCACGTTTTTTAACAGTCCATAAAGAGTAACCACTTTTATTTTTTAAGTGTTTTAGCGGTAATTTTGTTACAATATGTATAATATTACCATCACTATCCACTCCATGTTTTTGGTTTAACGTCATTTTCCCCTGGGGCACAGACGGTGCCCTTCACAGGGACTTAGACTTGGCAGTGAGTAATTTCTTGGCCGGATACCCTTCCTGACATCAACCAATGGCTTTTTCTTTAGTGAATTTCCAAAGTCGCCCGCTCGGGGAATCGAACCCGGAACTCTTGGTTACGGTGCAGTGGCACTAACCATTAAGCCACGGCTCCTCTCCATCGCTTTCCACTCCATATAAATCATAAATGGAGTGAACATCATAAACACATTTTTTGATTAAAATTGAAATAATATTTATATATATATTATATTATATTATATTATATTATATTATATTATATTATATTATATTATATTATATTATATTATATTATATTATATTATATTATATTATATTATATTATATTATATTATATTATATTATATTAACTATAGAAAGAATTATTATTTATAGTAAGTATAATGAATGAACAGTATATTTATCATCTTTAAGATATGATTGACGAAAAAGAATCAGATGAATTGGTTGGTGTTTTAAATAGTGGTGTTATACTTTTAAAAAGAAAATCGAAATACATCATACGCGATTCCAATAATTATAGAAACATAACAGTATCAGCTACATCAAACAGAAAGCATGTTGAAGACCTTCTATACTATATCTTAGATGATACAAAATAATAGAAAAGCAGGAAATGTATNATATTATATTATATTATATTATATTATATTATATTATATTAACTATAGAAAGAATTATTATTTATAGTAAGTATAATGAATGAACAGTATATTTATCATCTTTAAGATATGATTGACGAAAAAGAATCAGATGAATTGGTTGGTGTTTTAAATAGTGGTGTTATACTTTTAAAAAGAAAATCGAAATACATCATACGCGATTCCAATAATTATAGAAACATAACAGTATCAGCTACATCAAACAGAAAGCATGTTGAAGACCTTCTATACTATATCTTAGATGATACAAAATAATAGAAAAGCAGGAAATGTATTATGATGATTCATTTGAAAGAATAATGCCTAAAATTAATAAAAATAATAGAGAATTAGATGAATTATCATCTAAGATTGATATTAGATACATCGATTTAATGATTCAGTACATTAATATATAAATATAATAAAGAACTAGACAAACTGTTAAGATTGATACTTGATACAACGATTTAATGATTCATTGTGATGGTTATTGTAATAAAAAAGCTGATCATATCTATATGATAATTAAAATCCTTGAACTATTTAGTGATAGTCTCACTTGTCAATTAACGAGTCAACACTGATGAAAAGGGTCTAAGCAAGCACTTGATTACAATTATGAAAAAGCTGATGACATACATAAGATTACATTAGATTTAATAAAAAATATGAGCCTACCACGTTTTATCATATACAACAAATGACAGAAAAGCAAAATGATAATGATATTAATGTTTTTGGATATGAAAACCAACAAGTATATCCTATTTCTCAAAAGAAAAATATGAAAATCAGATGAACTTGTTATTGATTGCTGAAGATGAAAACAAGCATTGTGTGCTGATTAAAGATTTTAATAAACTCATGTACAACTAAACAAGGCAAAAGGAAAGGAACCATTTTTTAATCATTGCCTACAGTGTTTTAGTTTTAAAGAAGTATTAGCAAATCTTGAAGAAAACAATTCAATTCAATGGAAATCAAACAATTAGAATACCAACAAAAGACATATATTTTGAAATTCAACAATTATCATAAACAGTTATTATTCATAATCTATTCAGGATTTGAAACATGTTCATCTAGTTCTAGGGTCACAACTACAGTCATTTTTCTATTAGATGGAATTTGATTCTCGAATGATTAGAAAAATGTACATCTTTTCAAAGGAATGATGACTTTATTTTCAACACCAGCTGCAAACAGCGATTTTCTCGTTGCAAGCCCGTTATTGGATGTACCTTTTCTGCAAGTATATCTTCCTCTAGTAGCAGTTGTGAATTCAACATAATTCCCTGAGGTACTTGTATCAATGTAATGAAATATACTCGGTCCTATATTATTACTATGAGATTTTGAAAAGTCAGTTAAATTTTCAACATTAATAGCATGATTAGTGATGGGTAAATCCAAAACATTAACTACAGTACAATATGGATGCAATTGTTTAATTAGTGAAAAACTGCTCTTTACAATCACTGCTTAATCAGCAACTCCATATCCAGGGCCATCCATTTTTGTGATTTTGAAATTCGTAACAAAACAAGCATTATACTAATGTAGAGGGTCTATATCGCTAGTGCTATGTAAAAAATTCGATAACAAAACATTTTTGTAATCTTTAACGATTTAAAGGACCTAAAACGTGAATCCCTTAAATCTTGACCATATTTAAACCCATTAACAATGACTTAAATGTAAATACCTATAAATTATAAGTAGATAGGAGAATCGAAATCCTAAAAGGTTATAAAAACGGTGTTAGCGATGAAAATAACTCAGTTAATCTAAGAGTTAGCACAGAGAGAGAGAGAGAGAGAGAGAGAGAGAGAGAGAGAGAGAGAGAGAGAGAGAGAGAGAGAAAACAATGAATGCTATCGTGGGTGCAGTACCACGACAGCATTCAGAAATTGCCGTGGTAATGTAATTTTCAAATTTTGTGTAAACTAAGCCTATCCAGGGTAATTTGAGGTTTTTTGGCACTTTTGGGAGCTCTGTTTAGTGGGATTTTTGAAACTAGATAATTATGTGGGGTACCCTTGTCTAATATATTGTTGGGGTACCCATTACTCAAAATTTGTTTCATCTTCAGTATTCCTCCTGACAGCTTGTCGGGAGAGCAAATAACAACAGCAGGACAAACAAAACCTTTTTAGAGCCCAATCTTAAAGTGCGTGGAACTGAAGAATTTGCATATTTTCTAATAAACGCAAGCTTTCGAAACACAATGGTTTTGAGAGGTGTGAGTTTTTTGACAGTGGAACTGTTGGAATTGAATCGACGATTCATTGTAGAATACTATAATTCCATCACAAGCAGGCTTCTTGTAGGGCAAAAGAGACAGCAGGTAAGAAGTACAGATTATTAAGTCAGCAGGCCCTACAAAAGTTTGACATCGAAAAACTCAAGTCCCACTGCACATGGTCGACCTCAATGACAGTTCCACGGATGATTAGGCTACATTGACAGAAGAATGGCTTAAGAACCCAAACTTGATGTGTTAAATATGTCGTTTACTTTTCCGTATTTTTAACTTGTGAAAGACGTTTATTGGATCAAATATAGGGTATCTTGGATGGCCCCATACTGCCGCGAACGAGTGATATTTTGTGAAGTTCAAAACTATTTTTCTCTTGAGAAACCACCGATTTTAACTCTCTGGACCATTATCATTAATATAATTAACACATAATATTTATTCAGTGAAAAGGCAGTGATTTAACGTCAATTCAATTAACATGAAAAACGAGGCACAACGTTTAGCGCAAATACAATGAAGACTGTTGGGTAATCAGTAAAATAATAAAGCTTTAAAACAGTTAAGGAAAAAACCCAAATGCAGATGACTAATCCATAAGAAATTGAAATAATGGAAAATACAACTGCGTTTTTTCCGATAATAATTTATAGAAGTCAACATAGAGCATTCAAAATCTCCCTTATTAATGTAATTCTGGGTAACATCGCAAGATAATAAATCTCAGTTTAACTTTAATTTCCTATCTAAATATACGCCGTGACGTAGGTTGCTACCCATTTGTTATTGGATAACATTTTTTCTGTTCAGGTAAAGCAGATATTGTTCAAACGCCCCAGACAAGTCTGTGTGGGGATGCAGAACTATTCGTTTCAGTTGTTATTGTTTTTCATTGTGAAATTTATGATTTTTGGAGAAAAAAGTAAGTGCAGTGAGTAGAAAAGGTTGGAATCAGTGTTAAACATTTGACTAGACAAGAAAGGTTTTTATAGTCAAACGCAAGAAGATATGTGATACAGCATTTTAACTTGGCCGTTTTGAAGAACTAGACAAGTACAAGAGTTGCAGTAATCGATATATCTGTATGCAACAGTGACATAATCAGAACACTACCTCTACATTTTCGTCTTTCGTCCGTTTCCTGTTGCCAGTTGCCTTTACGACGTATCTTTGAGCCCAGCACCTCACTTCACAGGCTCTTTTCAGCTATAAATACTTTGATGTGTTTTTGGCCTTCTTCTTCTGAGTGATCCTTCTTTTCTGGCACCTTGCTCCTGGCAGCTGGCACCGTCTTGCTCATTATTTTGACTCGCATAATCAACTCCTCTTAACTCCTCGATTAACCTTTCTACATGCCCGTACCATCATAACTTTGACTCACGTATTGTACACTTTTTCTAACCTAGGTTTTTTCTCTGTTTCTTCAAACACCAGTTTACTAGCTTATGTATTCTTTTACTAACCAGACACCCGCGAAACATTAGGATCTCTTTACCAGCTACCACACTGAAAAAATGGCCAACAAGGGAGGAGAGAAATGGAATAATACCATAACAAACAAAAGAAGAAAAGTTGACAGTAATGGACAATAACCATGTTATAATAGATGTAAACGATAAGCTTATGGAATGCAATGAAGTAGTGGCCTAGTGGTAAAGTCAACAGCTTACCATTTGAGAGGTTCCCGGTCCGAGCCTCGCTTCCCTGGAAGTATTGCGCGCAATTCGTTTCTCCAGTATAAGTTGCATACTACTGAGTTTTCTAGGATAGAATTTGAAAAGGGAAGAAAGTAATAAATAAAAACCTCTAAAATGTACAGAAAAACCCATTGAGGTATAACTCCCTCTGCACTGAAGTCGCTTCCAATCTATGCTGAGGATGAAGACCGTGAAAAAAACATTTGTAGTCATAGAGATGGGCTGAATGAATAAAGTGTGATTGTTTGTAAATAAAATGAAAAAACAGGCTTATATTTGATGTTGTTGGAAACCAAAGACAGTCCTTTTAAAGAAAGGCAGATTTGACCACCCTTTTCTCCTTCTTTTATGTATATCTTCTCGTCTTTTTTATCCAAATCCTACCTCGCCTTTCCTCCCCATTTTTCGTCTCCCGGTGTTTTTCATTTTTCTGCCTGCCACTTTTGCCACCTTGCTGTTCACTCACTTGCTTCCGGTCTGCATTATGAAAACTAAAATTAATTAAAAAGTGTATTGACTTTTTTTCCTATTAATTTTTAAGAATCAGCCAATGTTACCATTTTGTTTTTTTCAGGTTGACAATACAAAAATGGGTGCAGAATGCGAGGAGTTAGCTTTAAAGGTAAAAATTTTTGCATAAAATATGGCAAGTTTAAAACTTTTGTCCGTATAAGGGACATTAAAGATAAAGAATTCTAACTACAGATGTGTAACGTATTTATAGTACACCTAAATTTGGGGGGATCTCTGACTCAGTGGCCTATATTTTTCAATCTGATCACAACCTACTGTTTATATGATAGGAATTCAAATCCTTTTTTTGTATAGGCATGCACAATAATATTACTATCGTTACACTTAAATAAGTATATTATAGATGCATATTGTTTACCGAAGTAATAATTAAATTTATATATATATATATACTGTATTTATATATATGATTGTGTTTAGTATATTGTTTTTTATATATGTGGAGAGAGAGACTGAAAGAAAGCATCAACAATGTACTAAATTGGTAACTATCGACTACTTTGCATTTCTTAAAATGTTAGAAATGCGATGCTTTTGCATATATATTTTTGTATCGCTCTTTTTTTACCTTTTATGCTATTTTTTTCTCGTTTTAGTTTAAGTGAACGTGTGCCGTCGGGTTTGAGGTTTTTTAGCCTGTTAGCATTTGATCTGGTTTTGGAAGGGAAGTCGTCGTTCTGTGGGAGGATTTGTCTTGTATGCGAGATAAGGTTGAGACGTCCTCGTTTGTATTCCCAACGATAGGAATCTGACAAAAGCAGGCTGCACTCAAATGAGAGGTATGCATGCAAATATGATTTGGTTGAGAACGAGCGCCCGTAGCTCAGGTGGTAGAGCATGTGGCCATGATAGCTGTAGGGGCTGTTTCGAATCTAGTTGGGTACACACATATTTTCACCCTTCTACAGTGTAATAATTTGATTTTTAGGTTATTTTTGTGTTTATTTGAGCGCAGGTAAATAAATATGAGTAAATATGACAACGAACTGTATTTTTTTTAAAGGTTTATCTCCATAATGATGGGAAATGGAAATTTAAAGACCAAGAGTGGTAAGTTCTTGAAACATATTAATACGTTTTATAGTGTCGGCATTGATTTATATAGTTTTTGAAACAGGCATGAATAGCCACATAACCCTTAAATAGGAATGCAGATTAGTAACATATTAGCAAGGTCATCATATCTACTGAAATTCTGAATGAGAAGTTGCATGAAATTTTTATCCAACGGGTATTTTTCAAAGCACGTATGTCTATAATATGTAGGAAAAGAATACAAAGTAATATACATTTTGTGGTGATATTTATTGAAGTAATAATTGGTTGTACGAGAATTATCCACTGTGAATATATATAAGCAAGCGAAAACTTTTAATTTCACGGTACTTAATTCGAACCAGTGCATAAAAACCATGGCAGGATACACTTCCAGCAGAGCTACCGGCACTTCTTTCAAATCGAGATTAAAATTGGCACGAAGAAGCCATTTAATGGGCCTTTGATGCATTGGTCATCTCTCCGATGAATACATAAGTGATCGATCAGACGATCAGACGATCAGACCACATTATCTTCACTAACTTTCCAAAAGCTACAGTGGGTTTTTTTAATTTGCCTGTGCATTTCATTATCAGTATAGTCGTCCCTTGACAAAACAATGCCTAGGTAGACAAACGAATGAACTACTTCTAGCCTAGCACGATTGACCATGATGTTCAGTTCTAAGCATGGCTCACCTGGTGTAGGAGTAAACATCACCGTTTTTCGAACCGATTGATCTTCAATCCAAAGGCACTGCAGGATTCAGCAAAACGATTCTACATTTCAGCTTCAGCGTGTGACACGAAAACAGTGTCGTCTCCATATAGTAGCTCGCTAACTGAGACATCATGTAGTTTGGTCTTGCCATTAAACCCTTTGAGATTAAAAATGCGACCTGTATTTCGGAACCTTAACATAGTACCCTTATAACAATTCTTGAAACGCATGAGCAAGTAGAGCAGCAAACAACATAAGGAAAACAGTGGGGGCAGGAATATCACCTTGTTTGACACCGCTGTCAACTGGAATTTCATCAGGTAGCTTTCCGATAAAGTAGCCGGTCCTTGTGTATTCTAACTAAGGTTGGAGAACATATTTCTTTCTCTAAAATCAATCACAGAGAATCCCTGTTGACAGTGTTGAAAGCCTTGATCAGATGCAAAAACATTTGATACAGTGGCATATGCATTTTAAAGCCACTTTTTAACTCTGGAATATTGTTGGACAAACAACTTCTAAGAGCAAGATCCCACGGTAGTAATCACTAACATTCTTCTGTTCCTCACCTTTAAACAAGATCACCAAGGCACTATCGATCCAGCCCTCCGGAAGAGGAACATCAGCCCAGATCTCTATAACAAATCTGAAGGTAGCATCATCAGTATTCACACTTTGAATTTTAAGTAGCCCTACCGGTGGACCATCTAAACCAGATGCTTTGCCACTGCTGACTTGCGTGATGGATAGATGACTGCACCTCAGCCAGACAAGGCAAACAATCCACTCTCTGTTTGATATCACATTGCGGTAGGCGATGAATCACATTGTCATCTGCTTTGTCATATGTATCCAGCATCGGTTTTTATTTTAGTTAGCTCTGGTTGCAATGTGGCTTTGACCTCTTCGTGTTCCTGCAAATTAACCGTGTTTGATCAGAATGATTTTGACGAACTAAGCATTCATAAATGCCACGTTTGTTTATCAGCATTTGATTAATTTGAAGATTGTTTTTGTAAAACCAGTCACTCCTCTTTATCCCTTTGAAGCTAAAGACTTACGCACTAACAGAATAAACCTGGGTCTTAAAATTCACCCACGTGTCATCAAACGCAAGAGTATCACTTTGTCCCCAAACAGGGCTGCTCAGTCACTGGATTCCCACCGGAGTTGGCCACTGTCATGTGAAGACACAACAACGATATTAAGATAAGGTTCCTGTTGGCTATGTGCAGAATTGTGACTGTGTATATACATCTGGTCAGGTCTGCTCACGTCGCCACTCCTCCATCGCCATACGACTTTCAGTTGAAATGTAAGACATAAAAAATATCTCAAGATCTGTACATTATTGGATTATAGTGACAAGCGGTTTTACAACACGAATGCTACTCACTAAGCCTCCTCAACAATAACCCAGTGATAAGCTTCTGCAAAATGATCGGTAGTTGCTCTTCCTGCAGCTCGTTTATCAGCGTTTTCCTCTTCTGGAAGGATTGCCTTAGCCACGGCTAAAAGGAGGACCTTATACCCCTAATTCGATTTATCCATGACTGGGACTTGGGTTATTGGGCACCAAAGCATAGACCACATACGAACATACATACATACATACATACATACATACATACATACATACATACATACATACNAGACATAAAAAATATCTCAAGATCTGTACATTATTGGATTATAGTGACAAGCGGTTTTACAACACGAATGCTACTCACTAAGCCTCCTCAACAATAACCCAGTGATAAGCTTCTGCAAAATGATCGGTAGTTGCTCTTCCTGCAGCTCGTTTATCAGCGTTTTCCTCTTCTGGAAGGATTGCCTTAGCCACGGCTAAAAGGAGGACCTTATACCCCTAATTCGATTTATCCATGACTGGGACTTGGGTTATTGGGCACCAAAGCATAGACCACATACGAACATACATACATACATACATACATACATACATACATACGTACATACATACATACATGTTGATCGCTACTTCTTGACAGAAGTTTGTTATTTCTTCAACTTGTTTCTGTATGCCCGTGCCCACGTACGCGACTCTTCAACCCAGCTTCCGTCTTGCATAGGGTTCGCAGATACAAGAGATGAACTTTTCACTTTTGTTGCTGCGTGCAGATGAGCTTCTTTATGAATCTTTGAATGTCTTGTAAGAGCATTTACTAATTTGCAGACTGGACCAGAGGTGTCGCAACAATCGATCGATGGACGAAGTGGCAAGGCCTCCTCATAAAATTGTTGATCTGGCCTTCGATTGTGTGACTTCAGATGGTTTACCAGTCCAGCTCTTAACAGAAGAAATGTACTACACACATTTCACTTTCTTTCCTTCTGAATATCATCAGGCACTGCCTTTTCATCCTACTTTCTAAGAGCACGTTTTAATACAGCATGGCCTGCACGTTTCTCTTTAAATTCTTTACATACTTCCCTGATTTCTCTTCATTTCAGACGGTCTGCGGTTATCACTTTTCTGTTCCAGTAGTTACATACATACATGCATATTCCATGTAAACCTAAGAAGGGATGCAAACCATTTTTACTCTTTTTACGCTTTTTCCACACCCACGTTTCATGTTTCACGTTTCACGTTTGGGGATTTTTCAGGGTTTTATCAGAAGAATACAGTTAAGAAAAGTTTAAGTATATTTCTAAGTTTACAGACCTTGGAAATTGGTGAAATAAATGGAAATTTTGTATATTTTCTGTTACTTACTTTCTTCAGGTGGAATTTCTTTGTAGTTTGTCAAATACTATTAATTTACACGCCGCAATTAACAAATGACTTCTGGTTCTTCCTTGATGTTTCTAATCAGACCCGGAAAGTAAAAAAATAAGAGAATTCTAAGGTTATTTTAATGTGGAAAATAATGAGCAGCCAGTGTCACGTACAGATGATTTGAACCTCGTATGAACCAACTAATTAACTGTATATGTTTGAATTCATTGTGTCTGCTGAGCATGGAAATATTCTGACAAATTGGAATCCTGAATAGGTCACCCTCACTTTTAAGTATTTTTTTTTTCATTTTCACGCCCGGTTGCCTGTTAAATTTTAAGATCTTCCTAC
The DNA here is from genome assembly GCA_003991215.1 of Morbakka virulenta. Taxonomy (NCBI): domain Eukaryota; kingdom Metazoa; phylum Cnidaria; class Cubozoa; order Carybdeida; family Carukiidae; genus Morbakka; species Morbakka virulenta. The sequence goes on along the minus strand of RDPX01000670.1, from coordinate 30,416 downwards.
AGTCACCGAGTATTTCAACCTGCAGATCATTTGATACACAAGAGTACTTGCTAATTTTTCACTACGAATTTGCATTTGGCATCGTTTGTACATTTACCTTTATACACCTTTGGGCATTGATAAAGTCGTGTTTATCTTTGTATTTGTTTGTTGCTTGCCTACATCTGTGTGAAGCTGATACATTTTACCTTATATGTGGCCATTTGGAAAAGTTATCAATTTTTTGTACGAAAACAGCTACTATTTGTGCCTGTTAATCTTCATATTTTTTTATTTATTAAGTCAACAAGTCGCTTCTCGTTTTTTTAGGACCTTAGATTCAGGAGATGCAGATTTAGCAGTTGTGTCAAATTTGATCACGGGCAAAGCATACCAGAGTTTAATAGACTTTGATAACCATTTGGATGACATTAGCCAAGATTGGTTAAACATTCCTATTAACAAGCTTGTAGATTAGACAAGGGAAATAGTTTAAATTATTTGTTTTATATGCAGTACCCCTCCTCTTTTAGCCAGGCCATTAGTCGCTAAACTATATTCAATATACACGATTAGCAGCAGATAGAAGTATGGGATCCGGACATAAGGTACATGTATATACTTTACAGAAATACAAGAGAAGGACTTTTAGAATCCCGGGATGTGTTAGATGAATTTTTTTAACACGATTAACAACAAACGGAATTATTGGATTGGAACATAAAGTCGCTGGATATAGTATACACCATGTATTCATCCTGTATACTCACGGTAGTTTAATGATCTTTTCTGGAGTACCTATGTAATTTGCATGATTAACAACAGACAAAATTGGTGCAGGACCATGACGTAAGACAGCTAGGTATGTTATTAAACAGAATTATTCACATAGGAATGTGAGATGATTGTTTGTGTGCGAAAACCCTGCGAATTCCAAATGTATTCCTCCGGATGTAATAATTATTGTGGATTTATTGTTTTCATGGAAGCGAGTAAGTTGTCAAAGAAAGATAATACCTCAAGGCTGTTGTAAAATTTAATAATCAATCTGAAAATTCTTTTTATTTGCAAAGTAAGAAAATGATGAAAGCTGCCTACCAGGATTTAGTGTGTGTGTTTTTTCTTGGGAAAGGATACTTTGCGTTTGACGAAAGATGTTAGTTAAAATATGAGTAATGCAGCAATTTTTCCGTTGCATCCGCAATGTACGCTGCTTTTTTGGTTATTTACACGTTTTTCCCCACTGGTTTCTTAGAGCAGGGATTTTTAGGCCCGATTGGTCCTAAAAGCTACTTTCTAGCTGGCACTAATGCCCAGCGTTAACAGAGAGAGAAAGTTAAATCCATTCAGAATTGTTTTTCTTCCTGTATCTTGCTGGCTATATTCGTGAACATTTTGAAGCTGCTTAGCCCTTAATACACATTTGAGTAGCCTCTAATACAACATATTTGGGTGACCATTGAATACATTTGATGACAGAAATAGATCCAACATTGCTGAAGAGAGTTAACACTTTTATTGGAACTGATAGTGTGGTGACTGATAATATGTATATTTTTAATAACTTAGTACTACAATTCCACGGATTCCATTTTATGCTATGCTAAAATTTGAAATCAACTTCAATGCACATTTGTTTGGACAGTTCTCTTTTCATCGATCAATGAACAGGAATTGTTTACTGCTTAAGGAATTTCTACTACAGCGTAACCTTTTAGCTGTTAAACCCTTATTTCAGAATCCTCCAAACAAACTTTGGACATGGAGAGACCCTGCCTGTCGATTATCACGAATAGATTACATTTTATTTAGAAAGCGTTGAAGAAATATCCTCGTTATTTATTTCGATAGGAAGTGACCATAGAATAGTATCTGCTAGAGTCCAACTAGTCACCGCGCAACTTGAAACACCCAGACAAAACTGACAGGCTCTGTCGCATGTCCAAACGCTAGCAGACGCAACAGACTTTCTTACCGGCAATATACTTAAATCCACATCAGCACCTGACAAGACTCTTTTTTTATCAATATGTAATATGAGAAAGAAATATCTTCCAATAAGGTCAAGTGAAGTATTTGGTGTCATAGACTCTCTTTAAGAGTGTCACTTGCAGATCTACAACAGTGAAATTAATATTCGCTACCACTATGACAAATTAGAAGACAAGGATACCAACACACTGGAAGATTATTAGAGAACTTTCTGGCGTATAAGGACGGTGTATTTTACAGTCAAGGATAAAATAGATTAAAAATATGGAGGAACCATTTCAAAAATCTTAAATTTGGAAGTGTAAGGACTGTTGAAAACATTTCTGAACCACTTTTTGAGATCCATCCTGAAGTAAAGAAATATATGTTCTTACAAGATGAAGTAAATAAAGCTTCAGAACTTAATGCTCAAACTTCTGAACTTTTAAATTTGTCAAAAGTCAGGCAAAGTACTAAGACCCTTTAGCATAAAAACCTTGTAAGAAAATGACTGGGTGAGGATGACATTTCCGGTATTGGTGCCGATTCTAATGGAAGGTAATATCACCCTTATGACAACTACAGAGGTATAAATCTCGGCCAAGTTTTAACTAATAATTACAGTTGCATGATCTTGAATAGAATTTAGCCACTTTTAAAAAATGACTTCGCCCTAGCCACAATGGATTTAGAATATCAAGGGCTGCTTTTCATATTTGAGGTCCAAGAAAAAAATGTAAAAGGCGTTTATGGACATAAGAAAGAAGTAGTGTTAATATTCATAAACCTTTGTAAGCCTTTGATTCTATCGACCAAAATATGATGTTTCAAAATATTGTATCCTTTGGTATTCCTCCCGAAATTAGTAAAGCGATAGAGATAGGCATTTTAATACTTGGGTATTAAACCCCTATAAGAAAAGACAGTCGTTTTGACACGAATATGGATATACTCCAAGACGATCTTGCGTTATCGATTTTTATTATTTTTCTAGACTATGCTCTCGGGAAAACTCTCTTCTTTATATAGCATTACTCTAAAACTTCGACTGAGAAAGAGGTACCCATTGGACGTGTTGCTATAACTCCTTTTTCCTGATGGTACTGTACTTCTGGAAGGTACTCGAGTGAAAAATGCGAAAATCTGCTTTAAAGTATCAGACCAAATCCAATAAATTGGCCTATTGAAACACAACAGAACCCAAAATTTTCCACCTTAACCAATGATATAAAGGTCCCATTTCCACCTTCGACGACCAGCAAATTGTAGTAGATTCAATGTTCTGTCGAACCAGATATATAATAACTCTTCAAATTGAAACCGTTTACGCCTGTAGGAATAAAACATGTCAACATTTTTTTTCAACGTAGAGACCAGAAAAATACTACTGTATTATGAAATTATTATTTTCTAAACAATAATCTTTATATTCAAAACTCTTGTCATTGAAATAAGTTTATGTTGTACAGAATTTTAGGAGAATTTGGAGGTTTTACTGTAAACGAATAACTGAATACAAATCTGGCTGATAAACGGAGGGTTCTCAAAGATACAACCAGAGAGCCAAACTTCGCTGAAGAATGCCCCAAAAAATATTCCTAGAAGAGACGAGGAAAATAATCTAGCTTGAATAAAGATCACGGCCAAAAGCGTTACAGCCCAGATGTTGGATGCGATCTGGATCGAACATGCTAAAACAAACAGCTGGAAAAACTGTCCGGATTTGACAACAGTGCTTGATGCAGTGGTGAAGAGTTGCCTTATAGAGATACTATATAAAGCTTTTTCAGAATGGTTAACATCTGGAAGGTAAAAATAAAGCAAACCTTTGCCGCGGACTTGTAATAGACTCGATGTTAGGCTTTCTCAAAGAGTAATATCACGAAGTCATTCCAAGGATGCGAAAAGTGCGGTAAGTGAGCATTATCCATTAAGATAGGTGGCAAGAAAGTTTGACTGAAGTGACTAATTAAGGTAACTTCAGTTTTTAAAAAGTTAAATGCCACAAGCCACTTCTAACCCCATTCAATACCAATTCGAACCAAAAATAGAGTAAAATCATTGGCATGGACTGCTAGCCGACAGTTGATAGGATCAGGCTGGTAATTTATAAAGAGGAGAAAAAGGGGGTATGAGACCGAGCCTTGCAAAACTTTGGCATTGATAGAATAGTCAAAGTAAGACCGTACATCTATAATCATCTTTGCTTTCTAACAAACAAAAAAGTAATTCACGTATTCACGATTTGCTACTCATTATTACTTTATTTTTTGTTTATTCATTTATTTCATACGACTTTTTTCATCACCTTTTACTTTTTTCCGTACTTTTTTCTGGCATTCTTCTAAAATACTTTTGACTTTCGGACTTTTCTATTTCAAAAAGATCTTTTGAATCCATTGATTCTTTTCTCCTTACGCGGAGAAATACAACAATTAATGAACTACTTCTTACAGTTGGTACCAGCTCAGCTTGTTGCAAGTGGTGTGACTCGATTCTCTGAACATTTTCATCCTCGTGCAGCTGTTGTCTCCCGTTGCAATAAATCTTTATATGAAATGTTTTCCCCTTGGACTACGAGATAGTGGAACTCTTTGGTTTCTGAGTGCTTCCCTACTTCGTATGACTTGAATATTTTTAAGATCAAGGTGTTAACACCCCTCTCTTGTTAACACCTATCTCTTAACCTTCTTTGTTTTTCTCCTTTTTTCTTATTTTTTCTGTCAATTTGTTACAGCTCCATAAACTTCGTAGTGTTTGGCATTGTATGGTTCTTAACCATTAAAAAATTACCGTAAATGCTTGATTTAACGCCCACTTTCGAATTAGTGCCCCTCTCGGTTAATCGTCATTCCTTAAATCAAACATTTTAATCGGCGCACCTTTCAAATAAGCGCCCCAGGGCGCTAAATTGAATAACTTCAGAATCAAAGAAGCGCTTATAAGAATTTATTCGGGGGAAAGAGGGCCTTTTGCGACGTAAGAACAGGTTCAAACTGTAAGTCAAAATGTCTTTATTTCTCCATTATCATTTTAAGTTTATTAGTTAATGTCACAGCATTTTTGCTATTGGAAGTCATCGCCACGGACTTTTCCTGGACAATAATCCCAATTTCTCCCTTCCTTTTTCCAATAGCAGTTGCTCTGACTGAGTTTCCAGAGTTGGCTTAAAGAAATTGATTCATCATTGCTGATATTTCAAAGTGTATGTTTCCAACCGAGTCAGACTTTTTCTTCCTTTTCTTTAAAATACACACCAATGGCATTGTGATCATATTCTGCTGCCTCTGCCCTTATCTCCTTTATACAACTCAACCTTTGACCTGATACAGGAGCCAATTTTTCTTTATACACGTGATTACCACCTATTGCCTTGTCAAAGTCTAATGAGTAATACATTTTGAGACTTTTATGTCCAGCCATGAAGTTTGGTGATGCAAACTGATCGAATCCCCGGTTCTGAATTGACGCGATTTAAAGCGGAGTTCCAAAACCAAACCATTTTGAACAAAAAACTCTCTATTACGTCTGCATGTGCACTTGATACATTTCAAAAGGATGTCTAAAACCTGGTTTTTATTCCTTTGTTGCAAATGTCGATTTAATTCTAAAAAACAGATTTTTCATGCAATGAATTGTTTGATCAATTCGTTCACAATGGGGTCGAAAATTTTTTGATCTTGTAAAGACAGTAAAGCGTAGTGTGTAAAAAAATGGAGAAAACTAAGAAAATGATGGAAGAAAGTCAATCGAATGAAGGCTGTAAATTTGCAAGTTGCGATGCGAAATTTAATTGGAAGCCGCATCGCACGCTAAAAAAACAATGCCGCCAGCAAAAAGCTTAACCATGCGCTGAGGAAACAAAAACCTGAATTACTCTTATTAAAGAAAAAGTCAAATGAGGTCAAACTGAGGCGGTTAGATGGTGCTGCTTGAAAACCTCTATGTGAGTAGAAGGAAGAATCTCTCAGGAAATGGATTTATTAAAGAAGAGGTAAGTCCCTTCAAGTTTAACAAAAACTCATAATGAAGAAAGGTTTGATTTTGTACCAAGAACTTGTAAAAGAAAACGAAACAACTGGTGTAAATGAAAGTGTTTCTTTCTTAGCAAGCACTGGATAGCTTCAAAAGTTTAAGCAATGAAATGGCCTATCTTTGGGACGAAAAACTACTGTTTCACAGAAGCACCCATCAAGGCTATTAACATATTTCATACATTCTGTACATCCGCAGTTCATCTGTTACTTTCAACTATGGCCCAACTAATATTATAGCAATGGAAGAAACTGCACTGAACGTTACGATAAATGGTTAGCAGAAGGTACACACTCCAACACAAAAGACGGAAACATGAACCTCCTCGAAAAAAAGTTGTCGGATGTATATTAGTTGGCTGGGCTTTTTTATCCAAATACCTTTTTGCAAAGTCGTTCAAAATTTGTCGGCTCGATCTTCCTGTAGATTGGAGTGAAGATGATTTAATTCATTGTTTTGAACAAAAAGAGCCGTGTGCAGCAGATAAAGATCTCTTGAAGGCTGAAATGGAAGTTTTCGAACGCATCGAAAATTTGGAGAACCCCTTCAGCTGTTCGTCTTACGCTGAAGAAGCAACTGGTTCGGATAGATAGGACCCAATGAACGAAGACTTCTTATTGGTTTATTATACTGAAGATAACGATGTAGACATTGTGACATCAACAATGTCATGAAGAAGACCTACAACACGGCTGAACATTTTCCCTTCAAATCATTCTATTTTGTTGCTTAAGAAAAATCTTTCTTTAGTGTTAAAGGTTTAGTTTTTTATCGAACGCTTCTCTCGATTTAAGCCACCTCTCGTTTAAGCGCCCCCTGTGGAAGCTGGGTTTTTTTAACAAAGCGCAAAATAGAGCACTTGATATATACTGGCCCACCTCGTCAACGAAAGTAGTATCCATGACACAATGAGTAATTGAATATATTTCAATGCCTTAGAAGCATCATCAGCAATTAACAATTATTTGTAGTTATTATTTATTCCTATAAATAAAAGAGAAGAAACGTTGTAGTAAATAAATCAATGATCTGAAAAGACAGATCGACGACAGTGTGTGACCAATCAGATTGGTTACAACATGAAGGTAAGCTTTCGGCTTTTAAACTCTTCTTTTACGTTAATTTGTGGCCGAATAAGTTCTTGCCACATAGCTTCTGGGTTAATTCATATTGTTCACTCCGGGTAGTAGCAGCTAAAATTTCTATGTCATTCACCGTAACTTCTTCCAGGCTTCCACACTATCTCAGGTGTTTGTCAACAGGTTGAGATGGTTTCTTGTGATGTTTAACCGAGTGTGTATGTGGTTTGGAGCCCAACCTACATAGCCCGATTCACATCGTGGACAGATTATGCGATAAACTGGGGCTTTCATTGATGGAACCCCTTGAAAGACCCAAAAGGAAGCAAAAGAATCAAGAAGAAGTGGGACAGGAAGCACGCAAGAAAACATAAAATGCAAGACATTTGAATCCCCCCCCCCTCAGGACCCCCCGTGGGAAGGCCATGCGGTAAATTACTCTCCTCACTTTGCGAAAGATCAGAATTTTGAAGGGGATTTGAAGGGAGAAAAAGAAGTGTACAGTTTGTCATGTGTAAAGCACGAAATTGGCTTACTGTGTCTGGTGTCATTGTTGGGTTTTTCACGATGGTATTAGTAGCTTTTATCCATCCAGACTTGGGTATTGGAGGTGCGGAGAGGTTCGTCGTTGATTCTGCTGTCGCCCTTAAGTCGAAGGGCCATGGTGTGCGTCTCTTTACTTCGCACCATGACACTTCACACTGTTTCGAAGAGACCAAAGATGGTACATTGCCTGTCACAGCAGTTGGTGATTGGCTCCCCAGACAGGCATTTGGCAGGTTCTTTGCCCTTTGGGCTTATATTCGCATGATCTATGTTGCCATGTATCTTGTGTTTTTTTCGGAATACATACCGGATGTTATCATATGTGACCAAGTGTCAGCCTGCATACCAGTACTGAAATGGAAAAGGAAAAGCAAAATTTTGTTTTATTGTCATTTCCCAGATCTTTTGCTTACGGAAAGGAAGTCTTTCTTGAAAAAGTATTATAGGAAGCCACTGGACTGGATTGAAGAGAAAACTACAGGTAAGTTATTTATACACGAATTAGCTAAAGTATACCATTGAATCAAGCACTTTTATTTTCCTTTTACTGTTAAATTATGTTTTTTTATTTTTTTATTATTATTATTATTATTATTATTATTATTATTTTATTATTATTATTATTATTTTATTATTATTATTATTATTTTATTATTATTATTATTATTATTATTTTATTATTATTATTATTATTATCATCATCATCTTCAATCTTCTTTACTCTTCTCGTCACCAACATGGCACATTTATGCAATCCAAATTTCATCTGTATATCACTTGTAAATATTCTGACTGTGTTCACCAGGGCCTCTAAGTCTGATTTCGACTTCCCGTAAAGCTTCAGATCATCCATGTTTTGACGATGGTTAACCTTTCTACCTTGTTGGAATTTGTAACCCTGAGTAGCCTCCCACATGAGTATCGACAGCGGAATGAGAACAGTCACAAGGAGGAGAGGGGGTAAAGAATCTCCTTGGAAAATCCCTCTTCTGATGTCTACCTCGGCAATTTTCCCAGTGGTATTCTAGCTCAGTGTTCCAAGACCGCATGCTGTTTCTTGTCAGTTCGATCACATTTTTTGCCATTCCAGTTATCCCCATTGTTTTCAAGATCCATGAGTGTGGTAGCATGTCATATGCTTACTGATAGTAGATCCAACAAACACCTAGATTAGTCCTCCTCTTTGAGTCATGTAGAATTGCCTTGTCCAGCATAGGATGGTCCTTGGTACCCCTTGATTTCCTGATACAGCCTTTCTGTTCTTCCCCAATAACATCCTGATCAGACAGTTGTTCATACAACTTATCAGCAAGGATACCTGTCAATACTTTCCACATAAGTAGTAAGCATGTGATAGGTCGGTAATTTCCAGGTTGTTTCCCTTTCGGTGGGACCTTCATGATCAAAGCTGTTCTCCCTGATGTCATCCATTTAAGGACATTCCCATCTTCCAAGCACTTCAGTAGATGTGTTCCCATCAGTTTATGCAGACTGGTCAAGTTCTTTATCCAAAATCCCTGTACTCCATCAGGGCCCTGAGACTTCCAGTTGGGTACTTTTCCTATCATCTTCTTAACATCATTCTCAGTGATACTCAGATCTCCTTGCCTTTCCACATGTTCCAGTTTATCTTGTACTCTGTTCATCCATTCCATATTGGTGTTATGCTTGGTCTCTTCACTCCATATTCCTTGCCAAAACACTCCAGGTTCTACCTTAGCCAGTGCCTCTCCACCGGTGCTGTTTCCATCTCCTTGTAGGTCCTGATAAAACCGTTTCTGGTTGTTGACAAACTTTCTGTTCTGGTTGTACTGTTCTTCTCTTTCTGTGTATCTCTTTATCTTCTGGCTTACTGCTCTTAGGTTTTGTTTCAGCTCTTCAATTACCACATCATACCCTTTGTTTTTAATCCTGTATTTTTTATCTAGTCTCATTCTCATAGGATCGTCATAATCTCTACCTTTACTTTTGACAACTCTACTTAAATCTGCTCTTATGCCTTTCATTTTCTCCTGCAGCCATCTTTTCCACCTCGGCACTCTCTTAGACTGTCTCTGGTCTACGTTCTTTGTTAACTTTTGCATAATGATTTTCACACAAGCCATGATGATGTCATTCAACTCAGTGATGTTGTTTATCTCCACACAACCCAGTAACTTGTCAATCTTTTTGACTTTACTCAAGATCTTGCTCCTTTCGATATGTGTAAGGGTTCTCAGTCTCGGTTGATCACTAGCTGGTTGATTACATTCACTTATGATTCTCTCTATCAGATCTTTCTCTGTCTCAGAAGTTGTTTCTCTCACTATTTTTGGTGTTGGCCCACCTTCTGGTTCATTTTGGTCTTCATTTCCTGGTGGTGTCTTGACAATATGGTCTTCATCCATTTCATCTCCCTTTATATTCTTATCTGTTTGCTCCCTTTCCTGCAACACACTTTCCCTGATCTCATCAAGTTCCTCTTCCTTAAACCACTTTTGCATTAGGATATTCCTCACTTGATCAGCCATTCCCTGTTCATCTATCTCAAACTGACCCATTTCTCTCCATGCTCTGTGCATTCTCTGTCTATATCTAATCAGACTAGGCTGACTACCATAGTAACATTCCATGATGGCCCTGTTGACCTCTCTTGAGTATCTCCTAGTTTTGCCAGTAACAGGTTGACCGTTGTGACGTGCCTGGTTCACCACAACATCACTATAGGGTGAGGTGCATCTAGCCTGGCTAGATGAACCATTCACGCCGTTTGGGTTTCTATGTCTTTGTGAGTTCTTCGTGAAAATAATGAGTGGTGCTTTTTCTGTAGGGGTTGGGTCCCTTAGCCTTTTACTGTCCAAGGTCTGCAAGGCAGCATTATCGTAACCCTGATAGAGGAGGCTAAGTGGGTGCAGTGTCTTGCCCAAGGGTAGCCAATGATTATGCAGGGCAGGGGCATCTATCCCCCTGAGGTCACCATGACCCACATACCCAAATTATTATTATTATTATTATTATTATTATTATTATTATTATTATTATTATTATTATTATTATCAAGTGCTTACACACCATCTAGTGATGGATGGGTGAAAAATCCACATTCAGCACCCAGCAACAAGCCAGGCAAGTTGAATGCAGCACATGTACTTTAGCCACAAGAGTGAGATAAA
>RDPX01000067.1:2969087-2987187 GCA_003991215.1 Morbakka virulenta | reverse complement strand
ACATAACTTCACAAAATGCGTAACTTGCGTAATTATTTCGATTACGTAACTTGCTTCGCGAGGCCATTGAAAATAAAAGCGATTGTGTGTGACCTTTATATCAATGTGAAAGAACAGCACTTAATTACATTTGAATATTCGAATTATTTGAATAATCTAAAAATGCAACAATTAACTTTTGTCTTGGTTGGATTTTTTTCCAAAAATTAATAGCCGGGGGGTTGGAATAAGAATGTCCTGGGTGGAAAAAAATCGAAAAATTAATTAGCGGGGGGGACGTCTATTAGGCACCAGAGAGTACATACTTTGGGGGAGAACAATCTAAGTCACAAAGAACCACAGTGTTTTTTATGTCAAACAGAGGGCGCTCCTGTTCCTCAGATAAGGCAGATAGCTTTCTGGAATGGGTTTCAGACTGTTGTTGGCGGTATCTAGTTCTGCTGTAACGGGTATGTAACACAACAGATGGAATGCAACTTGTTGGGACAGCAGCTTTTAGGTCTAATCTTTTCTGAATTAGCTGGAATTGATTAACTTGATTGATTAAGTCCTCCTTTGCCTTGATAATTTCCTTTTTTAACAGTTGGCATTGGAAATCATGGACCGACTTTTCATCAAAACAGCCATTATTTGGAATTCTGAACTTCAAGAAGTGAGGTATTACATCTGCTCTTTTACAACTTTCAAGGAAGGTTATCCGGAGGCTGTTATTATCCACTTTTATGAGTGATCTTTCATACTGCAGATACTGTTTCCAACAGCTACTCCACTTAAGTTCTAGAGGCATGAGGCAAAGTGGAAGAAACATTGTGGCAATGGAAATCAAGTAATTACTTAAAAGAAAAAAAGCCCAACCAAATAGCAAATGAAAAATAGAAACAGAATAACAGAAATGAATGAAGGCATCCCTACAGTGGCATGAACGAAATAGAGACACAACAAAATCATACATGACCCCAACGGTCCACACAGCAATATGCAAAAGAAACCATCTTAGGAGGAACATACAAAAACCACCAAGACAAATGACTGCAAGCATGCCATGAAGCACAAGAAGAGATCAAGAAGTCAAGGGAGGAAANCTGTTATTATCCACTTTTATGAGTGATCTTTCATACTGCAGATACTGTTTCCAACAGCTACTCCACTTAAGTTCTAGAGGCATGAGGCAAAGTGGAAGAAACATTGTGGCAATGGAAATCAAGTAATTACTTAAAAGAAAAAAAGCCCAACCAAATAGCAAATGAAAAATAGAAACAGAATAACAGAAATGAATGAAGGCATCCCTACAGTGGCATGAACGAAATAGAGACACAACAAAATCATACATGACCCCAACGGTCCACACAGCAATATGCAAAAGAAACCATCTTGGAAGGATCTGCTTTAAAGTTCCATCAACAACTCAGACAACAGAAAGATGTGGAACCTTAACAGCTTGCTGAAAGGCTGCACAGACATGAACACCCCAAATGAAGCCATGGTACACAAAGGCAAAGTGATCACATCTAACGAGAAGAAAGCAGATATCTTTATCCAACACTATGCTTCCACCAGTAAACACAAGTTTTCAAAAGAAGAGAAAGGAGTTAAATGTGAACGGAAAAGGTGCCTGAATATCTTAACTGCAGATGACACCTAGTGCAGAGACCTCACACTCTTGGAACTAAAGATAGCAATTGTTAAAATGTTAAGAAAGGGACTGCAAGGACTGGATGAAATCCCAACATCACTTCTTAAAAAACTCGGCCCAATTGCTTTGGAAGAATTGTGCAGGATCTTCAAGCTTTCCTTCTGGGAAGCTATCATTCTCCAGATTTGGCACATTACAATCATTCTTCCCCTACTAAAGACAGGAAAATATGCAAAGGAGCTTACCTCATTCCACCTAATAAGCCTAACTTCATGTATGGCAAAGTTATTCGAGAGAATGATGGCTGAGAGATTGTATAACTTTGTGGAAACCAAAGGTATCTTCGAACCACCAGCAAGCTGGCTTCCACAAGGGACGAGAGTGTGAAGACCAGATAGCAAGAACCATTCAAACAATCTAAGATGGTTTCATCAAGAAATTGATGAAAACATCTGCTTTAGTGCAACTGGACATCAGTAAAGCCTATGGCACTGTCTGGTGGGAGAAGGTCCTAACCCCCATGATCAACATGGGTGTCCCACTTGAAATAATTTATTGGCTATACCACTTCCTTGAGAACAGGCAAGATAATGAAAAATCCAATGGGAAGGAGAGCAAGTTCTACATGCTGCCTGATGGATTCAACAGATTTCACATCTTTGATGGGATGGGGGGGGGGGGCAGGTTGCAATATTATGCAAGTCACATACCTAATTATTCAGCTGAAGATGAGCCATTATTTGAATCATTATCCAAGGGTTAAACATTTGTATGGAGATAGGAATGCTAAGATGCTTTCACTAACTTGAAAGGTTGCCCTGAGTAATGCAATTCCACTAAGCATTGTTGACACTACAGGGTGAAGAGAAGTGGAGAGGCAGAGTCAATCCTTAGTTGTGATGCAAGCTTTAAAGGACTAGGAATTTTCCTACTGCAAAAAGTACAGGGTAAGGAACAAGTGATGTGCTGTATCCTGTATCATCAGGAGCCTCACCCAGGCAGAGAGCTATCACATCATACAAGAATTTGAGGCCTTGGCATCTGTTTTTGGTGTTGAACATTTCTGATATTATTTAACTGGCAGGAGATTTATTTTAAAGACAAATCAGCCAGACCTGGTAACATTGTCTAGTAAAGGCCCAAATTACCCTGTGCCTCAAAAATGATTCTCCCAAAGAACGACCCCAGGAGAAGACTGGTACATTGTGGAATTCAAGTTGGGAGTTTGATGAGGATAAAGGAGTTATTTTCTGTGCATCTGGTAAGAAGGCAGTGTCCAAGAGCCTGAGACAGGTGTTGAAATCATACATGAAGGCTAATTACACATCATTAAATCAAAAATCAAACTAACAAGTGCAGGATGGTGGTTTGGTTCCAGCAAGGAAATGTCAACATTTGTCTACAATTGTGTTATCTGCCAGGTGGCAGACAAAATCAAGGTGACTTTTAGGGTAGGGCCTTGCTTCCACGTAGAGAGGGGCAAGGATCAGCCTTTTTAAAATAAAAGTGTAGATGTAATGGGGAAATTTTCAGAAGCAACTGCAGGATAAAAATTCTGGTAAGTTTTGGTAAACAGTTCTACCAGCTTCATCAAAGTATGGCCTTCCAAAAGAGGTTACAACAACATTTGTTATTGATAGGTTCATTGAAGCATTTGTCAAATTTACTTTTGCAAAGAAAATTGTAATAGATAATGGTAGCAGCTTACAAGTTTACTCTTCAAAGAGGTTTTAGATAAATTTATGATTCTACCACCACAGAAACTGCATCTGGTTGTGAAGTTTCAATGTGGGCAAATGAGGTTAATCTTTGCCACAACTACCTCCAGGTCACCCTTGGGCAAGGTGTAGCACCTTTCTGCCCTAGGTAGGTGAAGCCTTAATTGGCAGTTCACCTAGGAGAAGGATAACTCTGATTTTAAAGCCTAGCCTAGCCTGAGTCCTGAGTATGACTGTAAACTGCATGCCCCCTCTCTGGGTTATGAGCTGCCATAACCTGGATGGCAGACCTAAGCAGTAGACAGTGACAGACTGATGTTCTAGTGTCTATAGCTATAGTGAGTTATTGGAAGATCCTTACTACAGAGGGCAATGGCAAGGCACATTTCCCATATGTGGGAATGGCGGAAAACTCAAGATGCCATAAAGGTCTGAGTTGGAAAGGTAGCCATGGCAGGCAATTCCATAAAAAACCATGTTTCAAATCATTTATGGCAGAATCATACACAGAAATAGTGCTATGCAGTGCCGGTAGACTTCAGAGATCTGTCGGTAATGTCTCTGGCTAGGCCCCCTTGCAGTGTGGGGGGCAGAGTCATTATCCAGCAAGTGCCTGCTGAAAAGATTCAGGGTGTGCTCTCTCAATGTGAACACCCTGAGAGGAAGAGTATGTGAGGTAGTGGAAATGCTTACTTGATGAATAATTGACATATGTTGTGTTCAAAGTACCAGATATCATGGTGGACATTGTCGTTCTATCAAAGGCATCAAAGGAATCTAAGTACAAGTTACTCTGGTCTGGTAATGACATTGGTATGGATGGTGTAGGTGTGTTTGTAGTAGAGAAGTGGATTGCAAATATATTTGATGTGCTGAAAAGCATAGCTTTACACCTTGAAAAGCATAGGTCTACATCTTGAAAAGCATAGCCTTATTACTTACTTACTTACTTCAGCCTGGAGGTTGTAAGTCAAACCTCCCGACCACATAGCCTTATTAATCAGATTAATTTAATTTGTATTGAAATCATGTCACCTCTTTATATCAACAATGTAATGATTGCAGGGCTCATCAAAGCAAGAAGTTACATTCATCAACTCACCAAACTGAAGCCATCAGGCCTATGGAGATTTTAGGTCTTGACTTCATGGACTTCAGCATATGGTCAGCATATGGAGGTCAACATATTTTGGTCACTGTAGGTTACTTTTTAGGTTAAAACTTCATAGATCACCAAGTTCCCACATTTCTACTGTAGTTAAAGTTAGAATCCATGATAACTTTGGAAAATTTTGGGTAGCTGAAATAACTATCTCAGAGAATGCACCTTGCAACAAATCTGAAAATTTTTGAATATTTTGAATGCAGCTGGGAGTCATCACAGATCATCCTGTCCAACACCATCAAGAGAGAAACAGAAGATCAGAATGAGCAATACTGACAACCAAGAAGTTTGTAAGGAAATACAAATCAGATGTTGACATCACCCTGGTATTGCTATCTTCTCATAGCACACAAATAGTGGCTCATTTACCATCACCTAGAAAACAGACAAATCAACACCAATTTTAATTGCAAACAGTTTTCACCAGGCCAAACTGATGAACATGTTGTAAACATAAAACCCAAAACAAGCAGCTTGGAAAAAACACTATTCGAGGCTCTTGGGCAAGAAGTTTTCTTAAAATAGTGAAACCTAGTTTTTGATGACCATATCACTGAACATTAACTTTGAAAAATCCACAATGAATTATGTATACTTAATAACTAAGCTTTAATCCACCAGAACTAATGTTGATAAAGCTAGTTATCTGTCACACAATGAAAAATTACTTTGTTTTATCACACATTCACTTAACCACCTTAATGCCTCTGAATCTATAAATGTCTACCTGTTGACCAATACTTCCTGTATTTTTTTAAAAATAAGCTTCATGTTTGGACTACAACTTGCAAATGATGAAGGTGGAGGGGTGAATATTGTAGACAGCACACAGACAGATAAGGTTGCTTTTGACCCTTTGATTTATAAATTCAAACTATCATGTTGTGATGGGACACTAAAGGGAATAATTACTTTACTGCATGGATTCTCCTAGGCTGAAATGTTTGTTTTTCTAGAAATAATTGCCTGTCATCTTCAATGTCATACTACTTTTCCTTGTAGTGAGGAATAACCCTTGTTTACAATAAATGTTACTGGTGGCAAAGACAGCAATAATATTGATGCAAGTTTTGTGGCTCATGAAACTATCTGTGCTCCCTGAATCAGTGAAAGCTTTAACAGTGTTTGAATAGTCTGGGTGGCTACTCTCCTAAATCAAATTAAATAAAAAAACTGCATTCCCATTAGGTACATAGACTTCAAAAATGCTGAAAATGTGTTGGTTTGAATTAGTGTCCTGCACTTGTTAATTTGTAGAGAACCATTACAGTCAACTGAAAGGACAACAGAGACCAGTTTTGCTGTCTTGGTGATATTTTAATTGCTGCAAAAGGTGTGGAGGCAAGCTCCACTATAGACCAAAACAGAAGAAATTTTGGGACCTGCTACTTCTTGAAGTACCATGTGCTTTTACACATGATGCAAGGAAAGCTGCTTACAGTTGCTTTCAGAAGTAGTATTTTGTACAGTGGGAAAATATGTGAAGAGTTAGGATGTGTGTATACTTAAACATACCAAGGTGCAGCTGGTTAAATGGCTATGTTATACATTTTGGCTTTCCAATAAAATAAGGGGCAGAATGGGGCTGCAAGAATATCTGGTGTTATGTTCTAAATACATCTCATATGATTTGGCAATGTAGAATGGGCATACAGTAAAAGGTAGGTAAGTGTACAAATATGAAGTCATGACATGTTAGTGAATAGGATAGGGGCAGTTGATTCAGGGAGGTCTGCCTGAGTTGGGCATAGCAAAAAACTTTGCATGAGACCAAAATCCTTAAAAGTTATCTGTGAGCCACTAAAGTGAAATGAATGATGGTTAGCTGAAAGGGATGGTCATTACCTGTCCTGATAATGCAGTCATTATACACTCCCATAAAGTGTGTTATTCCTTTATTAATATTTCATAGGCCAAATGAAAATCAAACTTATGATTTTCATAGTTTTGGCAGTGTAAGCTTTCATTATAAGTATAATGTTCTGCTATTTCTACAACACGAGAACTGAAATCAACACATATGTAAACTACCAGTCAGAATTTTTTATATCTTCGCCTCTGGCACTGTCACTAAAAGAAACAATATGAGTTACTTAACTATGGCATTATATTTTGGATACTACAAGAAAGCAATAAAAATGAAATACTTACTGTTGTCAACATCCATTGCTACAACTAACGAAGAACTATTAAGTATTCTGCTGCCAAGAATGACCAGTATACTCTACAAATCAGAAAAAATAACGTTTAACAATATATCAGAGCATATAAATAGTAACAATTGCACTAAAATAAACAAGAATATCAATATTAACTAAACTATAAAATGCCAAAAATTGGTTTATTTAACACTAGAACAAAGTGGCAAGTTTACAACAAGACAACTTTGTCCTGGAACGTATTGCGAGTTGCTGTGCAATCAACTGCTACCAGGGGGAATGATCAGTAGGTTTATGTTTTGCTGGGTCTTTAGACCCTAGAAAAGAGTGTATGAAGTACTAAAAACATAAATAAGATTCAACAATTAACAGGTGGTTGAGATAATGAATTTTCTCAACACTGATCTATGGGAGCACAAAGTATCATACATGTCATAGCCTTGTGTGTACATCCTAACGCCTTCAAAATTGATGTCAATGCGATCATCTTCTTGGCACCGTTGCCAAAAACTTTTCTCTGCAAACTTCAGCCATTTGCTGTAGTATTTTTTAATGCACCAATTGTGACCTTTCACCCAAATTCAGTCATGGAGATATCGAGTTTTTTGACCAAAAATTCAGTCGCCTGTACTATATAAGACTTTGGCAAACTTTCATTCGCCTTTAGTTTTCGTAACTTCAGCCATTCAGGCTTCAAGACGATAGTTTGACCGAATAAATCCTCAAACGATCAACAAAGCCCTGAGATCATGCATGTGACAAATTTAAAGGCCAAGCCTGTCTTGTACAATAAATAATAAGGTTACCTTTAGTGCTATCGAAATTGTTTTTCTTCTACTGGTCCTTCTTAAATGATATATTACAGGCGTCAGGGTTGCAAGCTGACAGGTCCTAATCAGGCCGTGAATACGGGCTCTTTTACAAGAAACTTTCACTCCTTACCAAGAATTAAATGCAAAAAGACAAATTCTTGGAGCTTTGATAAACAGAGAAACAACAGAGTGGTGAGGCATCCCCGACTTGTCTCTCTCTGAAAGAGAGGCCAATAGGTCTTGCTTGCAGAGCATTTTTGTGGGGCAAAGATGGTAAAAAATGTTAGGGTTGTTGTTGTTATTATTGTTGTGCTAGTTTGGCTTCTTGTTAATAACTTGAAATGAGATGCCAGTTATTTTCCAGGATGGTTTTCTGAAGTGACCATGGAGGGAAAATCAGAGTTTATATCTCAATTTCAAATTAATGCTGCATATTAATGTTGCTTTGTTGCATCCTAACGTTACTCTCTATGCTGCAAGAATTTCCTTGCGTAAAAAAAACACGCTGTAGTATTAATGAATTTGATTCAAACTAAAAGCCTCCTTTCTCTGGTTTTAGGTAATGATGAAAATTTTACAGAAAAATATAAGCTAATTGTATCTATATCTACCACTTTTAATATTTCTGTATCTAAAATTTGTCAGTCATTTAGTTAAAAATATTTAAACTATTATATGTTTGTTCATGTGATTCATTGTTCTTATTCTACATTTCCAAAAAGGACAGGTCTTGATCACTCGCTTTGTAATGTATTAATATTTTCAAACATGGAAAATAGCCTAGCATTCTCCATATAAGCTCAGATGTTGTTGACATTATTGCGAGTATTCATGGACCCTTTTATATTTTCTACAATAGAGTTCCCCCAACTGAACGTTTTCCATTTCTTGTTCACCAAAATGAATGCACTTTAAATTCAACAAAAACTCGTACTATTTCTGTCTATTTGGAGTAAACTTTACTAAAACACAAATTTAACCAACAGATTTCAACAGTAACAATGAAACCTTCATTTTTACACATGGCTTTCACAAGTAAATTTAGAGAATCGGTATGGCAACGGGTTTGAAGAGCTAGATTTACTTTTAATAACTTGGCAGCAAATTTTGTTTTTCCTAGCCTAACCCTCGCCTATCTGAATATGTTACCTTGACTATTTTTATCGTACAAATTTTAACCGATACGATGGTTTCACTTTTGTTATCTTGGACCATATTATATCATAGAAAATATTTGGTGACATGATGGTTCGTTCGTTCCTTCGTTCGTTTTCGTGTCTCGGCTACAGCGTCTCTGCAGAGTAGCAGGCACATGATATTGCCGATTGTGTGGGCTCATCTATGTCAGCAAAGTTACAATTTGTGGCTTCTGGACATTGCAGGAGGTGGTCCATAAGCTGTGTGGCATTACAGCTGCAAATGTCAGATGTTAATAATCCAATTCGTTTTATGACAGATTTGCATCCACCAGAACCAATACGTACCCAGTGAGATATTTTCATCCGGTATGGAGAGGAAGCTATGTCTTGACTTCAGTAGAGTTAGAGGTGGACCTTGGTTATGCAACGGGTGATATTCATCAGTGATTTGTATTAATCGTTCCCGATTAGAGGGCGATTAGATAAATATTTAGGATGTGGATGGTGGTCCAGTGGGTGTTGGTTCCATTAAATATTGAAAGTGCGCTTTGCCTCTTGATTTTTCAGGTGAAAAGCACAAACTTGGGTTTTAGCTGTGTTTGGCTTCAAGTCGTTGGACTCGTAATAAGCAGTAAGCTGGTTCAGGGCGTTCTCGATGGTGTTTTCGATCATAGTGAAGGAACACTGTTGAGTTGCTATACAGGTGTCATCTACATAGATGAAACGCTTGCATTCACTTGGTATAGGTAAATCATTTGTGTGGATGTTAAAGAGGAGAGGTGATAAAACACTTCTTTGTGGTAGGCCATTACCTTGTGTGCGCCATCTGCTTCTCTGACCATTAAGTTCAACAAAGAACCGTCTATTTTCCAGGATACTTTGTACGTTATGACAGAGGTCCACGTCATTTCTGATGCTCCAAATTTTGTGTATGAGCCGTTGATGTTGTACTGTGTTGTATGCAGTTGTTAAATTGACAAATGTTACTCCGGTAATGAGCTTTTCTTGGTAACCAGCTTCAGTATGCTGCGTCAGGTTCGTCAGTTGTGTTGAGCACGAACGCCCTGGGCGAAAGCTGGTCTGTTCTGGGATGAGTTTCTCATCAATTGTGTTGCTAGTCTTTCCAAGTATCATACGTTCAAATTGTTTGTAGGTAATACTTAGTAGGGAGATTGGTCTAAAGCCCTTGAGGTTGTCTGGATCTTTTCCCGGTTTGAGGACAACAATGCTTTTCGATCGCCTTCCTTGTTGAGGGATTCTCTTGCGGTTCACACAGTCTTGGAATAGGTCCACTAGCCATCCTTTAGTAGTGGAGCCGATATGCTTCAAAAACTCTGTAAGAATGCTATCAGTGCCCATTGCTTTGCCGTTCTTCAGTAATTTCAGAGCCTTTTCCAGTTCATCCAAATTGAATGGTTTGCTGAGAGCTCCATCTGTGTTGGTGGTACTGGATGGGATTTGGTATCTCTGATAATCCCCTGCTGGTCGTCTGTGTGCGGGTTTCCCATTCAGTAAAAGTTAAGTCGCAATCTGGTTGGCTGTGACAGTGGATGTTGGTTTTACTATGGTGGTCAAACCAACCACAGTGAAACCAAGCCTCGTGATGGTAGTCCAAGCTTTTTGGCTATTATATGAGTCAGGTTTGTTGATTAAATTATTCGTTGCCAGCTTTTTCTGCGTTGTTCGGCTATACTTTCAAGTAGTTCCTCTTTTCCAACGAGATCTGTTAAATGAAAATGGCTGTTTCTGATCATGAACAAGTGTTAGTCTCTTGGCCTCTGCCCACACCTCTACTGCAGCGCCATCATTTTTGGTCTCTCTGTAACCCCACAATGTGCTAACCAAATTAAAGTCACCTATCGTTAGGTGGAATTTCCGTTTACACTTTTCCGGAATGTCATTGAGGTGGAAGCAGTTGTTGGGTGGTTTGTAGACCGATGTGACTGCCAAGTATTTCAGGCACAAAGTAATTGTTCCAATGTTATTATCACTGCTGTTGGTATAGGTTTGCTTAATGGGTAAGGAGGGTTTGGTAAATACTACTCTCCCATATTGATTATGTGGGATTTCCACGGCCAAAGTTTTCCCTTTGAAAAAGGGTGCTTACTGTTTGTGTCTCGATGGGTCTCTTGTACGCAAACGATATCATAATTTGCCGATAATTTGGGCCAGTACCTCAGCTTTCCGCTCAGAAAATCCTTCGATGTTAAGGGAGAGTATGGAGCACGCCGGTTCTGGAAAGAACCCATACTTTTGATGACGTGATGTTGCTGGGAGAGTAGTCATAATGTTGAAATATATCACTGAAGTGAGCACGTGGTTGTAGTTGTAATTCGAGTGGTAGACACAAACAGCAAGCCATTCGGTTTCGCAGAGGACACCGCAAGCAAGTTTGTATCATGTCCTCCAAGAGGCAGCAGACTCCTAATAGAGTACGTTCAGAATATAAAGGAATTAATCAGGGGATCAGGGTAAAATGTAATCTGGCAAAGGAAGAATGGTTAATGCAAATTGTGAGGAAATTGAGCAGTGTAGACATAGAAATCAAGCAGAGTTGTCTAAGAAGATCAGAGATCAGTGGTCACAAATTTTGTACATGATCTGGGGGTATAAAATCTAAAGATGGGAGTGTTATAATGGAAAAGGAAAAAGTGCTAGAACGGTGGAATGAATATCTCAGTGACATGTTCCAAGTAGACAGAGGAGAGAATCCCTCAATATAAAAGAATATGGATGGGCCTACTATTCTAAGATAAGATGTGGAGGCAGCACTTAGCAAAATGAAAAGGAACAAAGCTGCAGGATCTGATGAGATTGTTACAGAAATGACAACATCATTAAAAGACTTTGGAATTGAGAGACTGACAGAGCTGATAAACGAAGTGTATGATAGTGGTGAAATACCAGAAGATCTTATTAAGTCAATTTTTATTGCTTTGTCCAAGAAATAAACAATTACCCTCATGACTCACGTAGTCAAACTGATTTTGAAGATCATTATGTAGAGGGCCCACAGAAAAATCAGACTAGAGATAGGCAAAGAACAATGTGGATTCATGGAGGCTACTGATACCAGAAATGTTATCTTTAAGGTACGGATGCTGTCAGAAAGAGCAATAGAATTGCAAAGAGATTTGTAACTTTGTTTTATTGATTACACCAAAGCATTTGACAGGGTGCAGCATGAAAAGCTATTCAATGACCTTGAGGGATTTGACCTGCATGGGAAGTATTTACGCTTTACACGAAATCATTACTGTGATCAAACTTCTTGCATGAGAGTAGATAATAAAATGATTTCTTACACGACGATTAAGAGAGGAGTAACACAGGGATGTGTATTTTCACCTGATATATTCAACCTTTTTTCTTGAAAAGATTTTTCGAGACATTGAAGATTTAAAAGGGTTTTCTGCAGGAGGTCATAAATTCGACAATATACGACTTACAGATGACTTAACACTGGTTGCAGCCTCAGAACAAGATTTACAAAGGCTACTAGCTGAAGTAGTTGACCAAAGTAGAAGGAAAGGACTGGAAATAAATCCCAAGAGAACAGTATGCATGGTAATAAGTAAGAACCAAAGTTCTGGGTGCAAGTTGTATTTTAGAAAAGACAACATACAGCAAGTTGACAAGTTCAATTACTTAGGTAGCTATATAACATAGAATAGAAAGTGTGATCTGTTAATCAAGAGAATGATAGGGATTGCAATAGGTACTTTTGAAAGATTGCGGAAGATCTTGAAACACTGCAAAATGTCAATGGCTACAAAAAAAGAGGGTACTGTAAGGTTATGTAGCATCTACTCAGTTTTATAGTTGTGAGTGCTGGACAATATCACCATCAATGCAAAACAGACTACAAGCTGTTGAAATGTGGTTCTACAGGAGAATGATGAGAACATCATGGGTAGCCCATCAAACAAATGAGGAAGTTATAAGGAAAGCTGGAGCAGAAAGGTGTCTGATAAAAACAATCCCTGAAATGCATATGAGGTTTATGGGCATATCATGAGAAAGGATGGACTAGAAAATCTTACCCTCACAGGTCGTATTGAAGGCAAAGAAAGCAGAGGAAGACAGAGATTAACATAATTGGGAAGTCTCAAGTGCCATATTAAAACGTTTGTATCAAGAAGTGAACAGGAGTAGGTAATAGCTAGATATATGTTGCATATGATGAGAGGTAGGGATCTGCTAGAAAGTGAGAGAAACAGAGTGACTGAGAAAAATTCCACCATTTGAGGGGTGAATCGTGAAGTTGTCCTTTCTTGCTTGTTTCCTAGTATAAATTCGATCATTTAAGGACATACTTTTGAGGTTGCCCTTTCTAGTTTATTTCGATTTTTTTTCCTTTTGTCTATAGCTTTTCAAGTTTCACTGCGTATCCACTCTTTATGTGCCTTGCTTTTCCTACCCAGGATGTTTTAGGCTGTCTCATTATAGATTGTGGTGGAATCTTCCCATTCTTTTTGTATGTTTGCCTCTTCCATGCCTAATCCCATGCTCTCTTACAGTGCTTCAAACCTGTTTTTCAACTCTACTGCGAATTGCTTTTGGATGTCTTTTTATTTCAAAAGTGCAGTGTGGTATGTTACCCTTCTACTGGTGTTCTTGATTTCGTATCTTGAAACCCTAAGCTTTACTTTGCCGACCACAAGGTTATGGTCAGTTCCATCATCCGCACCCCTCATGGCTCGTACATCAGCGAGAGACTTCCTGTATTTGCCATTGATACTAAAGTGATCAATTTGGTTTTTGTTTCTTTGGTTTGGTGAGGTCCATGTGTATTTGTGAATGTTTTTGTGCTTGAAAAATATGCCTTCAATTACTAGCTCGTTTTCTTCACATATCAATAAGTCTTTCACCATTCTCATTCATGATGGCTAAGCCATTTTTCCCTAAAACGTTCTCATGGATTTTTGTTGTTACAACCTACTTTGGCATTTGAGTCTCCCATACGGATCAGTATGTCATGCTTTGGTGTTGACTCAAACTCTTTCTGCAGTTGTTCGTAGAAATCACCCTTATCCTCTTCATCGGCATCGTTTGCAGTACTGTAGATCTAAATGATGTTGGTTTCTACATATTTTGAGTTGAATCTACCACTTACGATACCACTTTCATTCACTGGATTCCACTTGATTAGACATTTCCTAGTTCCAGGGCTTAACATGATTTCTATACCTCTGTGATGTTGTTCATCTGAACCAGAATACAGTATAGACTCTCCGGTGTTGATCCTCACTTCTCCGAAACCAGTCCATCTTGCTTCATTTATGCCTGGCACCTCTAGATAGTATGTCCTCATTTCCATTGCTATTATTGCGGTTTTTTCGGTGGTATGCATAGTGCCTACATTCCAACATCCTACACGAATATATCATTTTGGTGTTAGTAGTGATCTCATGCATGTCGTTCTCAGATTGGGGACTCCCCGCAGGCTTTCACCTCCAGTCGTCATATGCGTGTCTTCCCATTTGAGATCGTTATCTTCAGGGATTTCACACGACATGGTTCTGTGACCAAAAATAGTTTTTTGTTTGCTGTCCAAGTTTCCGTCATCAGTGGTTGTTTTACAGGAAGGGGTGATTGGCTCCTAGACCAACGCTCCTCCTCTCTCATCCTGGATCGGGACCGCCCATGGCAGAGTTATTTCCTACAATAAATTCAACCGTTTGAGGGGAGACCTTTGAGGTTGCCCGTTCCTGTTTATTTCCTAACATAAATTTGTCCATTTAAGCAGAGACCTTTGAGGGTGGCTTTTCCAACTATAAATTAGACCATTTAAGGTCAGACCTTTGAGGCTGTTTCCACCTGTTTGTTTCCTACTATAAATTAAACCATGTAAAGGGAGAAATTTGAGGTTTTCCTTTCCTGTTTGCTTCCTACAGTAAATTCTACCCCAGAGGGGAAGACTTTGAGTATGTCCTTTTTTGTCCGTCTTGACCATTTAAGAGGAGAACTTTTAGGTTGCCCTTTCTCGTTTATTTTCTAGTACAAATTCGACCATTTAAGGAGAGAGATCATTCAGGTTGCCTTTTCCTGTTTGTTTCCTTCTTTAAACTCTACTATAAATTCGACCATTATAGCTGAGGCCTTTGAGGTTGTCCTTTCTCATTTATTTCCTACCAAGAATTCAACCATTGCAAGCGAGACACTCGAGGTTGACCTTCCCTCATTATTTCCTAGCATAAATTTGGTGATTTAAGGAGACCTTTGTGGTTACCCTTTACTGTCTACTTTGATCATTTAAGAGGAGATCTTTAAAGTTGCCCTTTCCTGTTTATTTCCTATTATCAATTCGAAAACTTGAGGGGAGACCTTCGAGGTTGCCGTTTTCTTGTTTATTTCCTACTAGAAAACTTAAGGGGGGACCTTTGAGATTATCTTTTTCTGGGTTTTTTCCTACTATAAACTCGATAATATAGGCAGAGGCCTATGAGGTTGCTTTTTTCTACTATTCATTCGACAATTTAAGGTGGGACATTTAAGGTTGCCCTTTCCTGTTTATTTCGTACTAAAAATTCGACCATTCAAGGGGAGACCGCCGAGGTTGCACTTTCCTGTTTTTTTCCCTATAATAAATTCGATCATCTAAGTGGAGAGCTTTGAGGTTGCCCTTTGTCATTTATTTCCTACTATAAATTCGACCATTTAAGGGTAGAGCATTCAGGTTGCCCGTCCCTGTTTATTTCCTACTATGAATTTGACCGTTTAAGTAGAGACAATTGAGGTTGCCTTTTCCTGTTTTTTTTCTTACTATTAATTCAAAAATTTCAGCAGAGACCGTTGACCTTGACCTTTCCTACTAAAAAATTCGACTGTTTGAGGTTCCCCTACCCTCATTGTATCCTACTATAAATTTCTACTATAAATTTGATCATTTAACGGGAGACCTTTGAGGTTGCCCTTACCTGTTTGTTTCCTACTGCTAACTCCTACTACAAATTGGACTATTTATTATGAGACCTCTGAGATTGCCCTCCCCGTGTATTTCGTACTATGTATTCGATCATTTAAGGTGAGACACTTATGGTTGCCATTTCCTGTTGCTTTCCTACTATAAATATATAAAACATTTAAAGTTGCTTTTTCCTACTATAAACTCGATGATTTAAGGGCAGAAATTTGAGATTTTCCTTTCCCGAGTATTTCGACGATTTGAGGGGAGACGTTTGAGGTTCCTTTTTTTTTGTTTCTTTCCTATCATAAATTTATAGGACCTTTGAGGTTGCCCTGTCCTGTTTGTTTCCTACTATAAACTCGATCATTTAAGGAGGGACCTTAGAGGTTGCCCTTTCCTTTTTAATTCGTAGTACAAGTTCGAGCATACGAGGGGAGACCTTTTAGGTTGCCTTTCTCTGTATATTTCGTAGGAATTGACTTCAAAATGAAGCACCATTACCATTTCTCAGTAACTGGATCATTGGAAAACTTTTCTAAGGTTGCCGTTCTGTTGGTGAAGATATGATGTACGTACTATTTTTATGACACCCATACGCATTTCTCCTACAAAATCAAGCAAGAAATTAATGCTATCCTTTTGACAACAACGTCAACTACTTGTAAAGGGACTGTTTATAAAATAATCTTACACAATACCGTTCAGCGTTGTAAGTAGTACAATCAATTGTAAGTGAACAAATTCCAGTACAATCACTACCATACGTTCCCTAAATTCACTTTCATCCGAACTGAAGTCCCGTATTTATCTAACAATCCACAATTTTCTTGATACATATTACTTAATGAATCCACCTCTTAAATTAAATGATACAAGTAAACACACGACTACAATGCGTTTGCAATGCTGCACAAAAAAATAAGCTTCCAGTACAGAAAATAGAGAAAAAGGTTAATGCATCACTAAGAAGGCAAATGGAAAGTTTGAGTAATGATTTTCTCTAATGCAAAAGCATTGTAAGGATAAAGATTGGATCTTCGTTCTCAAGTTAAATTCTTATAATACAATTTTCTTTCATTTTGCTGGAAAGCATCAGTGAAGAGCGAAAGAGCCACTGTGAAGTGATTCAGAGTGGCTCTTTCACGTTGAAATAATGAAGTTTTTTTCACAATTTCAACAGGTGAAATTCTCGAGAATACATCTGTAATCACTAATATCTCCCCTGATGGTAGCGGTCAAAACAAAATCTTTGCTAAATCTTTCAACGTTGCCTTGGGAAATTTCTGCCATTTTTAATGGTACGGGTGTATGTAGCTCATCATTTCCCTAACAAGCTCAACATGTTCCTTGACATGCCTGTCCATCCCTGGCCAATAAACTTTTTCTCTCAGGCACCTTAAGCTCTGGTCATTCCTAGGTGACCTTGATAAACGATATTAATAATACTCTCCTTCACAGATTTTGCTATCAAAAACACTACATCCATCTTGCTTGGTCAACTGTTTTGCCTTTTTACTTTTTCAGAGGTTTTTATACGAATGTCTTGTACGAATAGGAAAGGGCGTCGGCGATTATTTCTTTCGACATCTTGCTTTATCTCCTTGCATCTAATATGAGTAGTTGATGACCCCATGCCATTGGCGAGATAACAGAGTCTAGGATTTGATTTCTTTGATCTTGCCAGTTATCCATAGTCATTCCAATTTTTGTTTCCTCATTACCTGTCCCAAGAACTCTGCTTGTTTTTTCTGATGGTGAATGTGAGGTTTCTCTCCCACTGTTATTTTGACTACTTCCCGATTAGAAATGTGATAAAAAAAATCCGTAGAATTGAATAAAAACAAATTACAAATGGTTTCAGTATCGGAGCCTTTATCCTCAAATTCTATTGTAGCCTTTTAAAAATCTTAATATGTATCATTTGAAAAAGTTACTTATCACTTGAAATAATAGAATACAAAAATTTACCAAAAACTACCGGTTATTTGATTAAAACAACCAGTATTTAAATTTCAATCTGTTTTTATTGTCAGAAAAAATTAGAATGCAGCCACAAAAATATGATCTATGTCCAGTAAAATTCGAGTTGAAGAAGCAGTTCTCATAAACAAGCAATTGGGTATTTATTCAGACAGGTGAAGAGAGAGAGAGAGAGAGAGAGAGAGAGAGAGAGAGAGAGAGAGAGAGAGAGAGAGAGAGAGAGAGTGGGGGGGAGAGAAAGAGAGACAGAGAGAGGGAGAAAAAGAGACAGACAGGAAAACTGCAGCGATCATTGCAATGGAATTGCTGATTTTTGTCTACTGTTGTTTTGTTATTTTTCGTCTTTACGAATCAGTCATGTACTGATTGTATGGTTCTATTGTATTTAGGCAGAATTTTCTAATGCTAAGCTAAACCTGGTTGAAAGATACAGGGAGCAGCTATGTAAAGAAAGAGAAAGGTAAATTGATTTGTATATGCATACGTGTTTATTTATCAATCTATCTGTTTAAACACTATCTATCTATCTATCTATCTATCTATCTATCTATCTATCTATCTATCTATCTATCTATCTATCTATC
>RDPX01000067.1:2929579-2954064 GCA_003991215.1 Morbakka virulenta | reverse complement strand
TCATCATCATCATCATCATCATCATCATCATCATCATCATCATCATCATCATCATCATCATCATCATCATCATTATCATCATCATCATCATCATCATCATCATTATCATTATCATTATCATTATCATCATCAACATCATCATCATCATCATCATCATTATCATCATCAATTCCGTACTGTTGCAAATGTCCTAAATATCATGTTATCCCCCCTTCCTTTTCTTCTTGTATTAAGTTTTTTATATGTTTTTCAAACGTCACAGTTAATATGTTGCAAAGAAGATGATGTGGGCTACACAAGAAGGAAGTACGCTTTCAGCTTGTGTGCAATTATTTTGCACTGTCAATAGAATGACTGTTTTAAAAGTAAGAAGAAAAGTAAAAGGGCAGTTCACCCAAGGATAAAGTGGTGGAAGCTGAGAGAAGCCGAGTGTAGGAGGCACTTCAATCGGTAGTTACCAGAGACGCTGAGTTCAACCACGGATGTGCTGGGAAACTGGTCAAAACTTTCTGGGAGCATTGGAGAAACGGTAAAGACATTCCTGTGGTTACATCAACCTGTCAGAAACCAGACAACGAAACAAGGTGGTGGAGAGATGGAGTACAGGAAAACATTCAAAACAAGAAGAAAGCAAAGAAGATTTTGACAGAACAGGATAAGAGAAGGGCAAAAGGGATTATGACACTAGACGAAGGGAAAGAAATCGAGAGGTGCCCAAGGCGTGTTGATCCAACTTTATAAAAACAAAGGAGATAGACAAGCGTGCGGCAACTACAGGGGCATCAAGTTAATGCGTCACATAAAGAAATTGTCAGAGAGAGTTTTGGATGCAATAAAAGAGGTAGAGGTCAGCCAGGAGCAGTAGGGTTTTATGCCAGGAAAAAGCACAATGGACGCGCTATTCTCTTTGCGCATTTTGGTGAAAAACCACCGAGAAGGACAAAAGAAATTGCATTGTGTTTTTGTAGATTTGGAAGAAGTGTATGACAGGGTGCCAGGGCAGGAATTACAGCATTGCATGAGAACATCAGGAGTGACAAAAAAGTAGGTAAGGTTAGTAAAAGACATGTACAAGAACAATGAGATCGTTTTAAGAAGTGCTGCAGGAATGATTGCTTGGTTCCACGTCAAGGTCGGATTCCACCAGGGTTCGGCTCTGAGCCATTTTTTATTTGCAGCAGTTATGGATTGACCCACTAATGAAATTAGGAAAGAAGTACCGTTGACACTGTCCTCTTCTGGTGACATTGTGCTGTGAAGCAAGGCAAGAAATGAGGCTGAAGAAGAACTGGAGAAGTGAAGAGATCTTGGGAAAAAAGGGGATTGGAAGAAAGCAGGGTAAAACCAAAATACCTGGTATTGAATGGAAAAGAGAATGACAAAATAAGCATGCAAAGAACAGATGTAACTAAGATAGAAGAATTTAAGTATCTGGGATCAACAGTGCAGTACGACGAGGTATTTCATAGAGAAGTGAAGAAGCGAATACAAGAAGGACGGAATGAGTGGAGGAAGGCAACGGTAGTACTATATGACAGAAAGCTATCACTTACGCTAAAAATAAAAATGTATAAATTTTAAAGCAAAAAGGAAGTCAGAAATGATGACATGAGTTTGAACAAGGCTTTGTGAAATTAGATGATATCATAAAAATGATATACAAATTTTACACACTGGCTACTTACATAATTACAATGTTAATACAGGTAATATAAAAGATTATCTATGTTTCTCACTTGTTGCAAGTAATTTTGTCTTTGCACAACCAAAGTTCAAAGATTAAGGCAAAGACAAAAAAGCTAAGATGATTATAATTTCGTAACATACAACTTCGCTTAACAATCATCAAGCAAAGGTGAAATTTGACTGCTATTTACAATATTACATTATAGTCAAATTTTACCTAAATAATGACAATCTTTTAGGAATTATCAAAGGATGTTCAAAGGAAAAGTACAGGGGTGAAGGCAATATGTAGAGAGAACTGGGAGCCAACAAAATATGCCTACATCTTCAGTACTTATTTTACTTAAACTTACTACGCGACCAGGCTTGACAAACCAGGAAAATGAACGGCCACCAAATTTGACATTTCAGCATATTTGTTGACAAATGTAAAGCCAAGAAAATTGCCAGTTAAAAGAAAGCTGAACTGTCCCTTGAATACTCGAGAAGGTAAAGGGTGCTACAAACGGTCCCATGAGGAAAAAGGTGTGAAAGGTCAATCATTGTCACACATACCATACTGGAAGGAAAGAACCGAAAAGCAATCATAAACAAAGAAAAAACAGAAAAGGGAAAAAAGAAAAATCCTTCAACAAAAGTTAAGGAGAAGAAAACAAAGTTTGAAATCAAAGAAATTTCTTGTCAGCCATTTAAGAGATAAAAGTTTTTTCACCTGTGTCAGTGAAGCTCTTTGAAAGCCATTTCTCTAATTTTACTACTTATTATGGTTTTAAAACGGAGATTAAGAAATATACAAAACCATTGACGTAAGGGCTTTATCATGTATAAAAGCTTACGGCTCAAGACATGATAAAGCTATTGCATCTATGGCTTCATCTGATTATTAGAGGAATATACTAAAACCCTTTATATTCCGTATTTCTGTAGCAGGTGTGATTGTATAAAGGTGAGGGAAAACATCTTAATAAAATTTGTGAATAACGAATTTTTTTCAAAACTCACTTTTAATCTTCAAAACATGGAATTAAAAAACCTTTCTGGTTTTCCATCCTTTTCTTTAAAGTGAAAACAAACTTTTAGACCAATATTTTCAATATGGTGGCTGAGAAGAAGAATTAAATTTTTGGTCATTCTTGTGACTCCCAAATAATTATCATACCAAAATGACATGATAAAGCTTCTATGTCTATGACTACTAATGACTCCATAAAGTAAGGAATTTTTAAGATTTGATTAGTATTATGATTTTATTATATATTCCAGCCTTTGTCAAAAGGCATTCCAGTTAAAGCAGCCAGTAAAACAAAACCTGAAAAAAATAGTGAAACAACAGTTTGAGTTCCTCAGACACTGCATGATGAAAAAGGAATAGTAAAGAGAACACTTACGGAGAAAATAGAAAGCAAAAGAGCAAGAGCAAATCAAGGAACACATTTTTCCAGAGAATTGAAGAATGGAGTGGGGAACCAACGTTGAAAGTTTAAATTGAAAGTTCAGAAAGAAGAAACGATTGTCAAAAACTGGTAGCCGATATCACACTGTGGAATAATACAAGAATAACAAATATATTTATGTGAACTATTTAAATTAATTTTGAAAAGGTTCAATTAAAGCAATGGAAGGCATTGAGCATCTCCACCAAAAAGTGCAATCAGAAAACCAAGTGCTTTCCTTGGTTTTCATTTGTGAAGCTAACAGGAATATGAAAATCATTCTGTCCTAAAAGAAGTGATACTTGACTAAATTTGTCTAAATTTGACTAAATTTGTTTTATCATTTATCGTATCTTATATCTGATGATTTGTACACTTGTCTTAAAAGAGCTGTAATAATTAATATATGAATCAAGAGAAGTTGTAATTACTAGAAATTAAGCAAAATTTTACCCAAGCATAAGCAATTGTCATAAATATCTGAACTGCGCAGAGGTATATCTTGGTGATTTCAAAAGCCCTGAAATTTGTTGAAAAAATCAGATACTTAAAAGCCATTGTCACCAATGACGAATCAAAGGCTGAAATTCTATTATCCGTAGCATGGGAAACAGCAGCATTGTCAAGCTCAAACAAACTTAGATCCAAAATAGATGCTAACAGCAACAAAAATCAGACTACCCTTACCATTTGTAACCTCCGCCTCTTTATATGGTTGGAAATTGTGGACCTTAACAGCTGAAGCAGAGCAAAAAAAATCATGACCATAAAAATGAGATGTTATATAATGTAAGTGTGTATGTATGTATGTATGTATGTATGTATGTATGTTTTTAAAGACTACTTTAGACATGTGTTTAAAGCACATGAATGTCTTAGCGGAATACACAGCTTCTCCTAGTCCAAAAAATCTCACGTGCAAGTCGTGAGTACTGCTTCGCTAAAGGGGCTCTGGTGGAGGTGAGTGTTCATTGCCAAAAATCTGAGACTTCCAATGCCTTGTGGACTAGGATCTTTAACTAAAGGCTAAGGGTGAGGTAACCCTGAAAGAAACCTCCAGATGAGCTTAGGCCCTGTCAATTGACGTACACATGACCCTCCAGCTTGTGGAATACCTAGCAAAATAAGCCCCGGCCATGGGTCAAATGATACAAGGGGTAGAATGGGGTCCCATAAACCGTGGTGAAGGTAATCTTTCTAGGAGAAGCAGACCTCTGATATCAAAGGCAAAGAAAGTGCAATGTAACTATTTCAGACAGTACCTCCCATAGGTATGTATTGTTGTAGCAAGTGGATGCAATCCCGCCTCTTGTGTTTTTGTCCGGAGAGGTACAAACGTCGTGATACTAAAACCTGCAGACAAAGCAGTTTGTCAGCCATCTTGCTATTACCTGTCGCCTGCTATATTGCTGCTGAGTCCTAGAAAGAGGTATAGGTGCTTTATAAGGCTATGTCACTTAAATCCCTTTATGTACAGCTGTCTCTTGACTTGTTATTAAGGTTTTCATCCCATCTACTGAAAGTCCTATGGCGAAGAACGAGTGGTGACATGTGAAGATCTAACCAACTGGCAGCTCACAGTCACAAATCTGTACATAGGTGACAGAAATCTCATCCTAACATCGTTTTTGTGTCTTAGTGCGAGGAAAACATGCTCCGGTGGAGGTTCTTGTGATAGCACTGCTCACTCTAATTCCTGGGAGGGTGATAGAAAAGGTGCACCAAACATCAACGCTGATTGGCAGCCTGGGGCAAATGATCGTTCATTTTAGCAGTACGACAAAAGATAGAAGAAACACTAAAACATTTGCAAAAGATCGAGTGAAATCCAATGTTTGCTGTTAAAATGTAAAGACCTTGTTGGACCAAAAATTATCTAATCAACTCGAAATAAAGAAATAAAATAAAAAGAACATTGACATTGCAGCTCTGTTGGAGACACGTCCCCCTGGTGAAGATCAGCTCATTCAAATTACATCTGGTTTCACACTGTCCTGGGTTGGCAAGCAGAATGGTGAACGTCGTGATGATGGGGTAGGTTTTGCAGTCAAAACAATGTTATTAGAATGTGTAGAGTGCCTCTGTATAATTTCTGATCGCCTAATGAAACTTCGAACTCCTTTCACTTGTGGTAGATATGCAACCGTTTCCTTAGTTTGTGCTCCAACAATGCAAGCTAGTAAAGAAACTATTATGACCTTTTGTGAGGATCTGTGTAATGCTGCTAGCTTTGTTACACTTGATGAGAAGCTTATNGGGGTTTGCAAGCAGAATGGATAACGTGGTGATGATGTGGTAGGTTTTGCAGTCAAAACAATCTTATTAGAATGTGTAGAGTGCCTCTGTATAATTTCTGATCGCCTAATGAAACTTCGAACTCCTTTCACTTGTGGTAGATATGCAACCGTTTCCTTAGTTTGTGCTCCAACAATGCAAGCTAGTAAAGAAACTATTATGACCTTTTGTGAGGATCTGTGTAATGCTGCTAGCTTTGTTACACTTGATGAGAAGCTTATTATTCTGGGTGATTTCAATGCTAGAGTTGGTAATGGTTTGAACATTGGGATGTCCTTGGTCGATATGGCATTGGGAAAATGAATTTAGATGGCTTAAAGCTACTTCAATTCTGTTCTGAGCTAAATTTGGTCATAGGCAATATACTTTTTTACCAGACAGTTAAAAATAAGGCTATGTGGACTCACCAAAGACGGAAACATGGCCATATAAACGGGAGGTGTGATCGTTGTGATGTGTGTAATGTACATGTAATGAGGAGTGTGGGAAGAAACACTGATCAAAGAGTAGTTTGCGGGTGAATGGGGTGAAACTTCCAAACCGCATCGACGTTGCCAAATTGAAAGACCTACAAGTGTGGAAAATATTGAAAGACAAATTTGGTGACATTGAATTTGATGGAACGTAGGGGAAATTTAAGAACCAATTGTACTCAGTGGAAGCAAAAGTTCTTGGCTATAGAAAAAGGAAGTATTAGGACTTGTCTGTCCAATGACAATGAGGACAAAATCAAGCACTTATCAGAAAGTAAGAGAAATATATATGAAGTGATCCTTGAATATACCAACTTAGTTCATCCTGAAGCAGAGACAGCCTTCAAAGAGCACAAACCAGCTTTGCAACTCGACCTTAGAAGAATGAAGAATGAATGGTGGTCATAGATTTCTTCAGAAATTAAAAAAACATATGGCGCTTAGAACAAAAAGCTGTTTTATGGTCTATTGCATGACGTATTTGGCCATCCAAAACCTTGCGTGTTTCCTCTAAAGTTAAAAGACAACAGGGAGTTTATCAAAGAATCAAACACGATTCTGTAGAGCTGGCACGAGCACTTTGTTGATCTGTTTTCTAATTGTTCAGTAGTAGATATGAATGTTATACAAAACCACTACAAGGTGCTGTTAAGTTTAGAATGGTCGACTACCAAATCGTGGAGAAGTAGAAGTCGCTCTCAAGCAAATCATTACTGGCAAGGCACTAGGTTAAGATGGGCTACCATTTGAACATCTAAAGATTAGAAGTGAAAATGTGACCAATGCAGTGTTCAATCTTATTACTAGCATGGAACCAATGTACCAAAGGATAGGATAGACAGCATTTTAGTGTCTCTGTATAAAGGGAAAGGAGAGAAAAGTGTATGTAATATATCACATACACTTTTTTTGATATTACACTACTAGAGACTGTGGGAATAGTTTTTGCAAGACTGTTGTTAAACAGACTAATTGAATATATTTATCCGAGTACTATTCCTGAATCCCAGAGTAACTTTAGACATGGAAGAGGCACTTTTTTCCATGTTCCAACACTTTTTTCTTTCCTTTGCTGAAATGGTTTTGCATGTACTCCGTGACTGTGACAAAGGTGTTCTTTTGCAATTTAGAACTACTGGAAGTGTTTTCAATTTGAGAAGGTTTAACTTTAAGTCAAAAGTATGTCTGAGTCTATCAGAAAATATCTGGAAGCTGATGACGTTGACTTTCTTGCTTGTTCAGCTGAAGACATGGAGCTCATTATGAATCGTTTTTCCGCCTCGTTTAATGTGTTTTCCCTCAAATTAGTCTGAAGACGGCAAAAGTCATGAACACACCAGTACCTGATGAATCATACATTGCACTAGATACCCGTGTCTATGGCAGTTCATTAGGTGTAGTTAACACCTTTGTATATATTGGTAGGACTCTGTCAAGAGTTGGCTCCCTTGATGCAGAAATCCACCAAGGGAAACAGAAAGCAACTGTTGCCTCTCGAATGCGTGTAAAACGAGGTTGCGCAGATCGAAGCATCACCTTCAAAACCAAAACCCTGTGTGTACTAGGCTTATGTCTTGACAACCATTTTGTGTTTTTGTGAGAGATGGACAATACATCGAAGACATCTCAAACTACTTGAACACTTTCATCAGAAATGTTTGAGACGCATACTCAACATAAAATGGCAAAACCAAATACTTGATAGTCAAGTTCTTGTGAGACCAGGATACACGACTTTATGATCAGAAATACGTACATGAGCTGAGAAAGCCATATGGTTCGTATGGAGGATGATAGACTCCCAAAGCAACTGATTTACGGGCAACTCCAGACTGAGAAGCAACCACATTACAAACCGAGAAGAAAATACAGAGACGGTATGAAAGAAAATCTAAAGAAGCTTAGAATATTCTCCAAAAACTGGGAAAGCTAGCCTTGGAAAGAGCGACTGGAGGAGGCACATGAAGACAGGTTGTGCAATGTTTGAAAATACTTGCCTACACCATGAATGGCTAAAGCGTAGATGACGGCACAAAGAGCTGGAGGCGTGACAAATGTGATCGTATTCCTCTGTCAAAGCTGGCTTTGTCAATCATTTGAAGTCCCATTTCAAATCAAGCCCACTTTCAAACCTCCCTCCAAGGCCACACAATCTGTCATATGTGATGTGTGAGTAGGTTTGCTAATCAGTGCTAGGTCTCAAAAGACACATGACTGTACACAGATACCAAATTTCACAAAGTTATCACAAAGTGACCCACAAAGTGATCAACACCATCAACCCAGTGGAAGCTACTTTTGTCACGTATGTTTTCAGCCTTACAGATCAGAGGCTGGTCTCAAAGTCACCTACGAGGTTACGCAAGCAAAATCAGAAATTTTACTGACATAAAGACATAAACGGCAATTATCTGTCAAGATGGAGCAATCACCATCTATGAATCAAAGAACAAATAAGAAAGAAAAATAATTTACAATTTTACTGTATAAAGAAGAGACAAAACAAAATGCAATTGTTAAAAATGCAAAGAAATCATAATACACACTAAATTTTATTGGCAAGGATAGCATTAAAAGATCATGGTGACCATATTTTCATAATGGTTCATTTAATGATAGTTGAAAAATAGAAACAAAATAGATAATGGACTAGTACGGATTAGCAGTATACATATACGCATTAGCAAGATGTATATATATCGGGTTAGAACGGAAATTGGATGAAGCATAATTCAGTGGGGCAAATAATGAACGTAGAGAGATCTTGTGATTTTAGAGGAACTCATATAAATCAATTTCTTCTCTCTGTATACTTTGGTAAAATTTGTCTTTTATTTGGTGTTTGAACACTGATTTTGCTAGTGGATTATACATCGGAAGATAGACTACTCCGTATTTTTGACCCCATGTAAAACAAGCATTTTTGTGTTCATTTAAAAAAAATGAAAGATTCTATTTAAACTTAGACCTTTGTGTTGTTCAGCTGTGCTTATTTGGATGGAATATTTTATCAATTAAACCTAGAACTGGAGATTATGGTTTCACATATGTTAATCTGTTCTGTCTTTTTTAATGGGGAGCCAATTTATAGCTTTAAATTCTTTAGCTCCTACATGTACTGTGACTTTTAAGTTTAGATAGATGAATTTGTTCGGAGCAGACTGGGATTTTTAAGACATCTTTTAATTAACATTGGGAACTATGAGGCACATGAGTAATCAAAGCGGGATTGAAGGAGAGCATTGAAAAGCAACCTATAAAGGAAGTCATCTAGAAAGCTTTGTTTTGTAAATAGAAATTTTAGCTTGCTACTTATTTTTCCAAACATTTCCAGTTTTGGCTTCCGCAGAGAGACTTGCCTACAAAACACATCCAAGGTATTTGGCAACTGAGTGCTCCTGAATTTTCATTTCACTGATGTTAAGGACTTTTCAGTTTTCGCATTTTATTTTGGCCAAAAAGAAAGGATTTCATTTTGTCTTCTCCAAAATGAATGCTTAGTTTCATTTCCAAAAACCAATCACAACGAATTGAGGTTTCTATTCAAGCTGGTCTCCACGCACTCAATGTTTTTGTCTCTAACTATTACGCAGAAATAGTCAGTATACAGAAGCAGGTCAGAGTCAACTGTCCGTGATATATGTTTCATGTAGAGGAGAAAAATGAGTAGACCAAGAAATGAGCATTGAGAAACCCCACATGACAAGTTACCCAATTTTGAATATTTTTTCCAATATTGACATAAAATGGTCTTTCCTAGAAGTAAGATTTAAACCATAAAATTGTGAAGTCAATAAATCTGAGGCATGACAGCTTTTTCAGAAAAAAATCATGGTCGAATGTGTCGAAATTACCATCCTGTCTGTGAAGATGCCATTTTCAACTCCCTGTTGAATCACATTAGTTAAGTAGGAGAAACAAGTATCAGTTGAGTGATATACTTGAAAGCCGGGTTGGTATTTGTATGACCTTTATGACCATCAAGGTATTTTTGTTCTTGAATAAGAATAATTTTTAACAATTTTTGTAAGTTGCGGAAGTAGTGAAATCGGTTGATAGCTTTTAGTATCATCTTAAGATCCTCCTTTAAATAGAGGTTGAAGTTTCAGTTCTTTGGAACCTTCAGGAAATGTAGATTGAAGAATTGATAGATTCCATTGTTCAATAATTGGTTTTGCTGGAGCAGATGCACCATTGTTGAGAAATTTGCCTGCAACATTATCCAGTGCTGTTTTTTTTAAGGGGTTTGTTTCTTCCAAGTGTTTCAAGACATTTTTTATAAAAGTGTGAACTGGTACATTTACTCTTCTATGGGGAAATCTTATGAGTTTTATTACTAAATTCAGAGCTAGATTTGAGAAAAAGTCCACAAAGATTTCACCATTAGTTTTATCTGATAACAGTCCTTGAGTTTGTTGACACTTTCATAAATCTTTGGGTTTTTCTGTATTTTCATTTAGTTTTCCTACGAAAGTTTTTTTTCTTCTGTTTAATCAAGTTTTAAACATGTTTACTTGCTTTCTTGAAGTTAACATACTCAGAATGGATTTTGGTCATTTTAAATTTTTTTTCAGTAGTTTATCACGAACCCTAAACCCCTTACAAACCTTTTGGTCCATCTATTCTTGCGAATTCTTTCTGATCCGAATTTTGCTGTAAGGGGCTATTTCCCTTATAATGTTCATAACTAATTCGACAAAATGTGAATATGCAGAATTAATGTTTTCAAATTCCATAAAGTTTGGAAATTTGATTTGATCAAGATTATCAAGGAAAAATTGCTTTGCACTTAAGGCTGCTAGGAATTTTGTACATCGATTACAAACTTAACAACAAGGTAAAGCTAAAGATTACTCAGGCTAGCAACCAAAACAAGGTTTTCATAAAGATTTTCAAAGAAAGAAAAGTAGGATTGCATAGACATTATAGAGGCTCTAGCTTGCTTTACAATACCAAATCCCATTGCAATTAAGTCAATTATTCCTCCGATTTTTTATTGTGTTTAATTTTGCATGTTCAATGGGAAAAAGGATATTTTTGGGTAGATATGTTTTATTCCAATATTTCTCTAAATGACACTAGTGCTTCTTTTCTGTAGATCCATTTGCAAACGGATCAGGTTTTAGACTCTGTCAATATAAACTCAAGGCTGGTTGCAAATTTATGGGCCAAACCACTGTAGATCTCTTAGTCCAGATCCAACTTTGTTATTTACCTTGAAAGAGTGTAGTTTTGAGCTATCTGCGTCGCTGTCAAGACTATTTAATCTTTGCTTGTGTGTGACCTTTGTCCATCTAACAAGGTTTCTGATATTGTCATGGCCTTTAAGAATGCAATGGATTAATACGATCTCAGCAAACATTGCTTTGTAAGTTTTATTTCTGTCATAGGTAAGGTATTTAAACAGCTTATCAACAATGCGCTTGCGAACTTTTTGCACAACCTAGAGCCTTTTGTTGATATTAAGTACCTGTTTAGAGGATATCGCTCCCCTGGTGGCCTTCTGGCTGTAATATCTCTCAAATAGACTAATGAGTGTCACACTGGATGGATATACATCTGATAAGAATTGCATTATTGCTGCCCTTTCTGAAGGTTCCATCCTTGCTTTAGGTTTCGTCCTTCTTTGCATCAATAATTGTCCTGGTATCTTAGGTCAGTTCATTAACATTTACATTAATGACATTTCTTGTCATTGGCTACAAATCAACTCTCAAGAAACACGTCAAACTAATGAAAGATTTAAAATCTAGCCTTCAGACTGTCAGAAAATGGGAAAGGAAATTGTTTGTTTCTTTCAATGCGGCAAAAAACGCGACTGATGTCGTTCAATAGAGGGACGAATCCTTATTCATTTTTTTAATCTTCTTCTTCCTTCATTGCTCTAGCTGTTCCAGCCATCGACGACCTCTCTGATGAATTCTTTCTATTTTGATCGATTGTACGTTGCCTGTATTAATGCATTAGGATTTTCTGTAAGTTGCTGCAAGTATTTCCTTCTTTGTATTCCTCTTGTTCTTTTACCATCAATTTTACCGGTTAAAGACAGGTGTTCGAGTTTTCCTTTTCGCATTACATGCCCCAGTAATCTAGCCTGTCTATCTCAGATGTTCTTCAAGCGATTTCTTTCCTGTTTAACTTGTGTCAGGACTGCTTCGTTTGTTGCTTTTAAGGTCTATGATATTTGCTACATTCTTCTAAACGCCCACATTTCAAACGCGTTGGTCTTTTTTGCCATTGTTGCACTTATCGTCCATGCTTCACAGCTGTAGGTGAATACTGAGTAGACGTAACATTTCAGTACTCTGAAGCGGTTTTCGAACGTAATATTCTTCTTGGTGAGAATGTTCTTTGGTTTGTCAAATGTCGCTTTAGCTTGTGCTGTTCGTATTTTAATTTCTTGATCGTCCTTGGCTTTCCACGATATCTTTGTTCCAAGATACTTGAACGTGTTCACCTGCTTTAGTTGTTCTGCATTCACCAAAATATTGCAGTTTGGAATTTCGTTTTTTATTTTCTTAGTAATGACCATGCATTCTGTCTTTTTGACATTCAATTTCATGCCTTGCTTGAGACTGCTGATGCTTGTGACGTTCACTAGATTTTGTAACCTTTCTTCCGAGTCTGTAATTAAGACAGTATCATCAGCAAAAACGAAGGTTGTTGATATTTGTTTCTTCAACGTTGACTCCTGATTCTCCCATCAGATCTCTCAATATCATTTCACTATTTAATGAGAAGATGTCTGGTGATAGTACATATCCCTGTCGCACACCTTTCTTGATTGCACATTCTTCAGTGACATTGTCACCAACTCGAATTACAGCACATTGGTTATAATTCAGGTTTTGGATGATTCCTAAATCTTTATCATCTATATTAATCTCATTAAGTATGTGGAGAATTTCGTCGTGTTGAACTCGGTCAAACGCTTTCTTGTAATCGATGATAGTCAGGTATAAATCTTTTTGTACTTCTTTAGATCATTTTGCAATCTTTTTCAAAACAAAAACTACATTTCTCGTCCCTTTATCTGGCATGAATTCGTATTGTTCTTTTGATATTTGGTCATGTATTCCCCTCTTGTTTCCTTGCATGATTAGTTTTAGTAAAGGTTGATGCAGTGACTCATTAGACTTACTGTCCTGTGGTTTTCATATTCCACTATGCCTGGTTTCTTTAACGTTGCGAGGAATATAGATCTAATCATATCTCTAGAAATGATTTTAGTGTCACAGATCTTACTTAAAAGTTGTTGTAGGTAGTCTAGACCCATGTCTCCTAGTGCCATCAGAATTTCGACGGAGATGTCGTCAGGACCAACTATTTTGTTTGCTTTTAGGCATTTCATGGCATTTCCTATTTCGCTTTTCAATATTCCTGGTCCTGACATTGGTTCCGAGAACTTATAAGGTTTTCCTGGTCGCTCGGGGTCGTCATACAGCTCTTCTATGTAGTCATGACAACGTTTTAAGATTTCCTGTTCTTCTATCAAAATATCTCCATTTTTATCTTTTAAGCACCCCGTTTTGTTTCCGGTTTTGATTCGGGACTGTGTAGTGCGACTTCATTTTTTCAGTTACTTTTGTCTTCATAGGTGTTCTGATTTCTGGGTTCTTGCAGTTTTCTAGTTATAGTTTTTGAGTTCAATTGGGCTTTGAGTTCTTCTTTAAGTTTAGCAGAAATTTTGCTACCACTGGAACATGATCGCTGTCGTAGTCTGCACCTGGATAGGTCCTAACATTGATCACTGATGTTCGAAATCGTTTGGGTACCAGGATATAGTCAATCTCATTTTTCATCACAACGATGAGGCTTTTCCATGTTCATAATTTATTACTCTGGTGGTTAAAAACACATATTTACTACACATAAGCCTTGTTCATTTTATCATTATACAAGTAGTTCTCCTCTATCGTCTCTGCGACCGAGACCAAACTTCCCGACAATTTTCTTATCAGCTTCATTCGTGACTTTGGCATTGAAGTCACCCACGATGATCTTGACTTCGTTTTCTTTGCACTTCTTGACCGCTAAGTTCGTCTCATCGAAGAACTGTTCTATATCTTGATCAGTTACATCAGGGGTGGGAGCACATACTTGTATCAAGCTGAGATAAAATTTGGGCTCCTTGATTTTAACTAGTACGAGTCTGTCTGAGAGTTCCCAATATCCAATGAGATTAGTCAAAGTTTGTTGTTCCATCTCATTTCAGATATTCCCAGAATGGACAGATTCAATCTTTCTGCTTCTTGTAGAGCATTGTCAAGCTTGACTTTTTGAAAAAATGTTCGGACATTCAATGTTGCAATTTTGGTGATACATTTCTTCAGTTTCTATTTATC
The DNA here is from genome assembly GCA_003991215.1 of Morbakka virulenta. NCBI lineage: Eukaryota > Metazoa > Cnidaria > Cubozoa > Carybdeida > Carukiidae > Morbakka > Morbakka virulenta. The sequence goes on along the minus strand of RDPX01000067.1, from coordinate 2,939,832 downwards.
CTTGTTTGCAGTCGCAGTCTTACGATCATGTGTAACCTGTATTCCATTACTTCCATGACCGGGAGAGACTCCTGTCTTTCGCATATTGCCAGACAAGGACCCATTTACGCCATTTACTAATCTTCTTTGATTTGAATTCATTTCATAGAGGTTTATGCGGTCCAGTTACTGTCGACAGGGGGACCAGTTTCAAAGTAGTACTTGCCGCCAAATGTTGGCAGATGCAGAGATGCTGTTGGATGCCAGAACAGACGCAAACTTAGATTTAGGAGGCTAAGGAATTACTCGACACCAGCCTCCCATGATGTTTCTCCCAGACTGTGGTGGGGAAGAGTCGTCTTACTTCTCCTCAGGCTACCAGAAGGCAATACCCCACTACCCCAACATTTTAATTACTCATGCATAATCATTCTGATATTAAACTTGGTAAGTTCACTTTTACTCTTGACGAGTGCCTGTCAGTAAGGCTGGTTGGTTTGTTATCCTCGATTGAGCTTATTTGTGGCTCTTATACTCGATTTATTGGTGTGTTTGGTTCCAAAAATGGTGGGTGTTTTGTATCACTCATTGGAAAGTACCTCACTCCTAAGGTAACTATATATTTTTATAAATTCACCATCCGTCCTGGCATGAGTATTGTTGTCACATCTTGTTAGGAACTCTCTCATCTTATCTTTATGTTCTTAATCGAGTTCAGAGACGTATTTGTAAGGTAGCAGATAAAAAGCTTACTGCTGCTCGTCAACTTTCGTTTCTGCCAATAAATACGCGTTTCTGTAGTCTTTTAAGAAGAAAAAATTGTGACAGGTTCTTTAATAAGTTTTCCTTGTTGATACCTACTCAGCACCAACTTGTGTGACTTTTTCTCGATGTATTCATCCTTTTTGAGCTGGTCCTTTTCTTGGAAATGAATCCTTTTATGAATGTAGTGGGGTTTTTTCATAAAGCTAGGTTGGGGTACTCTTTGTCTTCTAAGCACTTTCATTTATCAAATTGACTTCAATGTCTTAAAGTCTGAGGTCAAATCTTTTTTCTTGGTCTAACTTCTCTTGTTTTCTTTTCCGTAGTTTTATGCACAAAATGGCTTTATATACAGGACTGTCTGAGCCTTAAAAAGAGGAAGAAAATAACAAAAAATATTCACCATGTGGATACAAACAATGTAGCAGATACCAACAGCCCGAAATTAGGTGAAAGTGCATATTTGGCAAAGGAATTAGGCTTGAAGAAGATACGGACAGAATCTAAGAAGATTGAATGACAGCAGAATGAAAAAAATTATAAAGTGACAAAGAGAATTAAGAAATGGTTTTGTTATTTAAAAAACGGAAAGGAAAGAGGAAGAAAAATCAATTAAAAGCTATGGGATAGTTTATTGAATTGGATATGGATTGCAGTATATACAGGAAGAATCCAAGAGCAGTTTTACAGTGATTATGACAGAGAATGATTTAAAAACCAAAAGTTAAGTTTGAATAAGCTAAGGCATTGACTCTTTGAATGACTCATAATAAATGTTTTTGTGCTAAAAATACTTTTCGAAAGAAAATTATGTGAGTACCCTTTACCTATTTCATGTCGGCTGTGCGGGCCAAGCAATCGTATCTAAGTTTAAGGGACATATTAAGAACGAACTTAAGTATCGCTCTTGTCTTTATTTTGAACTGGAGCTCCCTCTTGAGAAAAGTGTCTCCAAGATTACTCTAAAAAATATTAGTGCGTGTTATTTGTGGTCAGAACGCCCAGCTGAAATAATCTGTTCTTTTTCAGCTTGCCTTCATAGCTTCGATATTAGGGGCATGGAGGAATTAATATCTTTTAGAAATGGCCTCAGGATCAAGATTCAGAGGCACTTACGTATTTCTGTGAAGCTGGTGAAAAGTTGGAGATAGGTTGTAAGTGCTGTGCAATCCTTGAACATAGACAAAGAGCTGGACGATTATATTTCTGTGATTCCTGCCATTAATGCTGTTTCAAGATGCCAAGGATTTAAGCTAGGCNATACAATTACAAACCTCACTAATCAAGGTAGTTTGCATTGGCTTGCCTATTTAACAAAATCAAAATTAAATATTTTACTAACAAAATCAATAAAGCGACAATAGTTCAGGGCTGGTCCATGGTTTATTTCTACGACAGAATATGTAGTATGTGGTGCGAATGATTATGTTGGAAAGTTTGGTTGAAAGAAAGCGCTCGTGTTTGTTGTCGATGTTCAAAGCGTTGCACATTTTACTGAAGGTAATACAAGATTTACCGAATATACCTAAAGAGCTCATGGAGAGATTTACGAAACTAACTTTCGAAAAGCTGTCTCCAAGATTACTCTAAAAAATATTAGTGCGTGTTATTTGTGGTCAGAACGCCCAGCTGAAATAATCTGTTCTTTTTCAGCTTGCCTTCATAGCTTCGATATTAGGGGCATGGAGGAATTAATATCTTTTAGAAATGGCCTCAGGATCAAGATTCAGAGGCACTTACGTATTTCTGTGAAGCTGGTGAAAAGTTGGAGATAGGTTGTAAGTGCTGTGCAATCCTTGAACATAGACAAAGAGCTGGACGATTATATTTCTGTGATTCCTGCCATTAATGCTGTTTCAAGATGCCAAGGATTTAAGCTAGGCATGAAGTTAAACAGGATCTTCCCTTACGATGGGATCGTTTCATTGGGTTGAAGCCAACAGGACAGCCGATAGGCTGCTTTAACTGCGGTGGCAAGTGGCATAAATCTAGAAAAGGCCCGTCTCGAAAACGGTCAGGATCAGGTACTAAGACCGGAACATTTTCACGTACAAGGTGTAATGGTCGTGGCCAGTTGAGTTATATTGGTCGGCCTTGCCGACAAATTGCTATTATGCCGTTGTCAGTTGGGCGGAGTACATTGTTGACGTCAGTTGATACTACTAATCTAAGGAACATAGGACCTTTAGACCGAGCTGTGCCGGGTGGACTCTGTTTCGCCTTCTCATGGCATTGTTACACCAAAGTCCTCTGTGATTCAAGACAGCCAACCAGCACAAATTCCATGTTTGCCGCAGCGTAAGGTACCAATAATGGGCAGTGAATATTTTCCTGTTTTAGACAGTGGCCTCTCCTCCTTTCTTACGGATACTGGATTTTACATGTGTACAATTGACATTATTCCTACCGTTTTAGCAGTTAACGACAGTAGCCTGTATCCTTTATTGAAGGAGAATAGTGGCACTTGATGTTAAATCCTCAAGTTTGTGTCGAGATATTGTTAGAATCGGCCACTATCAATATAAGATTTCCATTGGCGGCGACGTTGAACATCCTGATATTGCAAGACAACCCCATTTTACAGCGTATGGGGTTATTTTTTATTATGCCATTATCTATTCATATTTTAAGGAAACTGATTTCCGCGTTTCTTGGGCATTTGCGTTGTACGTTGTTGTTTGATACTTTGTTTGTTTAATAGTTAGCCAGGGTATAATACATCAAAGAGATGCTTTGTGCCAATGTCAAGTGCTGCCTCATTTAATAATTATTTGCAGTAGTCTGTTGCTTTTATTGATTCTTTTTGTTGTAAGTCTTTATTAGAGGAAGTTTTGTTTCCAGACAATGTTGACTGTTAAGACTGTTAAGAACTGTCTCCAATTCTATCATTATTTGTTGGTAATGTTGGCTCTGAACCCGTTTTATTGGCTTCTGGTACTAGCTTTGCACAGCTTATGCCATTGTCTTGCGTGAGGAGGGACGAGAGCCATGTGTTGAGTTTTAATAAGCTGTCTGTCGGTCTGAAAATGGATGATCAGTTTCTTTATTTGCCTGTGATTCACGATATAAGCACTGTTACTGCTGGTGATGTGGACTGTGATTTCCCAGCTGAATGTCTGCCATTAACTGTTTCCATTGATATTTTCCTATCGGAATTCCTTCCTGATAGTTTTGAATTATCAACTGCTACTAACATGTTTGACATAAGTGATGCTCTCCTTGCTTGTACTGACAGTCTTGCTTCTGATTATGTTGTTGTTTGCCCAGCCAATGTTATGATGCACTTACTCTTTCTCATAACATGTACCGTAATGATAACTAGACGACTGCCGTTCACGATTCACTTACCGAGTTTAACGAATTGTTTTCTTGGGAAATAGCTGACTTAGTGAATGACTCAGTACACCACTTTTTCATACTGTTACCAGTCGCTTTGTGGCTACCCCTCTTATCTTGTCAGCCCTATTGAACATCAGGTCATCTCAGACCACATTTAAGAGATGCTTAATAAATGCTTTGTTGCTCCATTTCATAGACTTTGCGAATCTCCAGTTATTCTTGTCTCCAAAAAGAATGGTAGCATGGTATATTGTGTTAATAATTGAATCACAATCAAAGATGTGTATCACCTTCCATGGGTTGATGATATTATTGGGCATTCACATTATATTTCTGTAATAGACTTGACATCTGCTTATTGGAAAATTCTTTTGGTACCAGCAGGTGTTGAAAAGACTAAATTTTTTTAACATGAGCGCCTTTTCCACTTTTTAGGTAATGCTATTAGGGCTGTATAATAGGCCATCAACTATGCAACATTATATTGACTGTGCCATTGCAGGCACGAAATGTAATTATATTTTGGGATATTTGGATAGTTTGGTAGTTTTTTCAGAGACATGGGTAGACCACTTGATTCAGTTGCGAGCAGCTTTGATTATATCCGTAAGCCTAAGTTAAAACGTGATGGTAATAACTGTTATTTAGCCTGAGAAAGTTATTTATTTACTTTTTGATGTTATATCTATTGGACGAGGTGTTAAACAGTCATCACTGAATTGACATCATTATATGATTTTCCAACTTAACAGCGTGTTTTTGATATCTGTTCAATTTGTTTTATTGAAAATTTTTCCCTATTATTCTCGTATTATGGAAATTTTTTCTTTTCCTATTTGCTATACTGTCTGTATCATATTGAGGGTTGCTCTAGGCAAACCAGTTGATACCTCAGCCAATTTTTGTCAACTAAAAAATAGGCTCAGCCATGCACATATATTGGTAGCACTTGAACTTAGTTTGCCTTTTTTTTTCAGATTAATACCAGTTTCCATGGGCTTGGGGCAGTTTTAACCCAGTACAGGAACAGTAGGGAGTATGTTATTATTTACTTGAGTATCAGTTTAACAGAAAGTGAAAACAAATCGAACGCAAGACAACTTGAAGCATTAGCTGTTGTTTGAGCATATGAAAAGCTAAAACGATATCTTATCGGCCAAACCTTTACCATTTATACTAGGTACAACAATTTGAAAAAGCTTCTTAATGTGAATCACTCACGTTGAGCTTGTTGGGCTCTCAGACTGAGTGAATTTGATTTTGAAATAGTTGGTCGTAAGTAAGGAAAATAGTAATGCAGATGCCCGTCAGTTCCAGGCCAGGTAATGAAATCAAATTGTAGCACTGTATTCGTAATTACAGACAGTTCTTTATTATTGTTGCTACTAGAATGTTGAGAAGAACTTTACTCTCTAAGAAGGACTAGGTTACTCTATAAAGGAAAAAAGTAAAAGATCGCCTGCCTTAAGAAACATTCCACAAGTGGAAAATCACCACCAGCCATAACGGTTTTTGTGGTACAGTAAGTGAGACAATTGAATAGATCTTTAAAGGGTGCTCGTTCAGCCATTAGTGTTCCCAGCAAGACGTCAGGAACGTGAGCTACACTGCTCAGGAATGGACTTGGTATTTGCATACAACATGATGATTATATGTCCCTTGATAAAGAAACTAAGTTTCACATTACCAGTTTGAAGTTGTTTATATAGTTAGACAATGTCTGGTAAAGATAAAGAAAGTAAGTAAAAAAGAAGCAGAACAATAAGAATTTATAAAAAATGATTCTTGCTCGGGGGCACAAAATAGCAGCCAATTCCTTTTAATTGCATTGTGAAATTAGCCAATTAGAAATTGGAAACCTTTGAGTAGGTAATAGGTAGTAAATAGTAAAATTATACTATGTTATATTTGTTTTATTATGTGTGCATATATATATTTATATATATACATGTACAAAGTAGATAAATAATATATTTTAAGAATATTTCTAGCTCATTTACACGTATTCTTGAGGCCAGTTAAAGTGCAATACAATACTGGAACTTGTGGTATTCTCAAGTTTCCAGTTGAAGAAAATTAAGTTGGAGGACCACTAGTAACGGTTTTTGCTTTTTTTTGACAAGTTATATGATATTCTAGGTGATTTGTTCCACGATAATTATTGTCTTCTCAGTACATAAGACAGAAGCAATGAGATCCAATAAAAAAAAATGATGGCAAATAAGTGTCATTCCATTAAAAGTAAGTGGTTGAGTTTGGATTTTTATTCATTATCATCAGTTATGCCACTTTTAAAGGCCAGTTATCTGCAAATAGTAGCAATATTGTAAGGTGAGTAAAAATACCCTGATTCGTTAATAATTTTGTACGGTACTATAAATAAAAAAATTACTTTAGTGTTTAGGATCATGATAAGATGAAATATAGTGACAGGGTTCTAATATCAGTCATTTGTGTGCAAATGTGGAACTGTGCAAAAAAGCTTTTTTTCAATTCTATATTATTTGGAGTTGACACCAACATTCTAAATATAAGCATCCGATTATTTAGTATTTAGTTGCATTAATCCATTAAATATTTTTCACCATAATGTTGGAGACCTTTTCATCCTTTACCTGAAAATACGTTAAACACTAAATTTGTATGAAAAGGTTTGCCAAAACAAATATTAAGATAGGCTAACCATCCTTATAATCAATAGAACTTCCAGATGACAACGGTTATCACTATTGGTAGCTGGTTATTTCAAAGTTTTGGTGCCATCTTCGCCAAAGAAATAATCTAATTTTGAAAATGTTTTCTCTATCGATAAATCTACTTCCTTTGTATTCCTTAAGAAATTATTCTCTACAGATTTCGAGAATCAATATTCGAGAGAGAAATAGCAAAGAAATAAATTATCCCTGATAGCTGTACTTTTAGGATCTTTAATGTAAATGGGGACCCACCCAGGTCTCTTAAAGCTCTCTTTCAAATGACGAATCATTTTACCTCATATTACAGTAAGTAGCTTAGCAAGTACTTAATGTAGTAGCAAACTGCTACCTCACTGGAGGTATTGATGCTCTTCCCTAAAATTAGTGTCAATGTCCACATAGTTTTCATTATAGTTTTTGTCCTGAGCTTCTTGGTAGCATTTTAGGGAAAACCCTTCCCTTATTAGTTACCAGACGATGGAAAATCACATCCCCTAAAAGCAGAACTTACCTAAAGGTTTTGTACTAGAGAATCATACACATACAATTTATTAACTCTAATACATCACAAAGGAATCTTTGTGTAGCACTTTATGTACAGTCTAGCTTCATTCGAGATGTTTATCTTGGTGGTTTGTCTGGGCATGTTTTCTATAGAAGTTGGAAACACGTCTTTGTGTGTATCCATGCAACAGTGCAAATTGGTAGTACCAATGTTTTGGTATAGAATACCAAATGAATTCTGTTATATTTTTTGGAAAGCACCTGAAGTTTGATACAATTTCCTTCCCTTTTCACTAGCACTTTTATTTTACTTTCTGTTTAAGATTCATCGGTTTCCATTCTGAGATCTTAGATGATTGTAGAAGAAGACCATTTTTCGTTTTTGGAGATTCTGCCCACCTTACGTAAGAGTCCATATATACTAATAACAAACTTTACACTCTCTATCTAACACAACTGTTTTGAAATGGCTAGCCTCAAAGGACTTTCATAGCTTTAATGGTTCAGTTGTAGAATAGAACAAGTGAAATTTTCTTATTAAACAGAACAAGCCTTAGTCTTCGAACTGGGACTGAAAAAAACCTTGAAAGAATTAAGAAATTTATCGCTAAACAGTTTCACGATAGCATTGCCGCTTTGAAAAGATATTTCAAGACTTTCCCAACACAATTAAGTGAGCGTGTTCTTCAGACCATCGTCATTTTGTTTGGTAAGCTCAAGAATGATTTGCGGTTTGTCTACAAAAGTAACACCAGACCAATTCTAGCCCAATTTCTCTTAATTTTAAGTCGGACTATCTCCCTTAAATACAGAGAGGTTACATCAGCGTTCTTTAGTATCTTTAAAGCTAACTCTTAGGCTTATCTCAACCTGTTTGCACAGCAAGCTTGAAACCCGCTTACACTCTATTATGAATATACTTGACTGATCTTGCTTTGTCGAATTGAACTTGCTTAACATATGCTGTAGATATAACATGACTTATTGTGAAAACAAAACTGTGTACTTGGTTCCTGACGATAACCAATATTTGACAGTCCTTTTTTTTACACAATGACTATTCAGTGACAGTTCCAAGCTCACAGGAGGATTTTTTGTAAATGAAAAAACAATACTCGTATCAATGGATCATTTATGCATGGATTCTCGTAGTTTTGTATTTTTTCCTTTCTTTCAAATGTATAAGTCTTTATAAAACTCGGAGAGGCTTCAATTATAGACTTTTTTCCTAATGTCTTTATCAGTTAGGCTACATCCTTGGTGATTGCTTTTTCAATCATTTAAATCTAGCAATAGTTTTGGGCCCATATTTTATCAAAATTTTACCAGTTGAAAAGCATAACTCATTCTCAATTTTGTTTTACTGTGTGTTAAAATTAGTGCATTAAACATCAAACCGTTTACTCATTCACCAGCTACTTTTTTCTTTCACAGAGAAAACACCAGCATTCTTTCGACCATTTTGACTCGATTATGAACTCCTATTTCAACTACTTATATTGTTTTGCTAGCATAGACAAAGTATTTTTATCTACAAATATTTCATATTCCTGTTTATATATTTATCTATTAGTTTATTTACGTAATTATTTGTTTATACTGAATATTTGGTATCACAAGATAACCATTTCAAAATATTATGAATCTTTTAATTTTGTTATTTGGAAAATGACATTGAATTTGACATATTGAGATATCTTGTTATTCAAGTTGGTAAGTTGCAAGAACAAAAATTGGTTATGATAACACATGCATGAGTGCAGCCTAAACAGATGTTGAAAAGGATGGCTTATTTTAAATCAAAAATACAAAAAAAATACACCCTCCTTGTTTGATCTTAAATCTATTATCTACTTAATTTTGCAAACTGCAACTTGGCAGCTTGGCTATTCACTGAAGTCCCATTCTGAACCTCACGATCTATACACATATCACACTCCAAGTTGACATTTAGCACTCATATTTTGGGTTACTACTGGCTATTTTAAACTGGAAAATCTTTATGAAGGAATACTTAAACTTGCCAGTTTTAAAAATTTAACTTCCTAACTTTGGAGCCAAAAGGGTTGTTCAAGGCTATTTGGAGTCAGTCCGCATTTTAACAAGTGCTATATTATTAAGGCGTGACGAATTGACTGTCCATGAGGATTCGCTACATTTGTTGCTCTGAAAAATCGAAATATGGATGAAAACGGCGAGGTGGCAGAAAAGTTGCTTTCAAGAAAAGGTAGGTTACTGGTTATAATTTTGCATTGAAGATATGTAAGGCAATAAATATAAAGATAGTTTCCTAACCATACACGGTGATATCGCTCAGACATACTAGAAAATGTTAAAACGATTAGACCTACTGAGTAACTGGAATCATTTACCAAGCAGTCAGGATAGACTAATCAGCTTTGACTAACGCGTTAACTACAAGTCAAAGAGATGCGTCTTTGAGACTAAATTACAGGTTGAGGATTTTTGCATCCCTCATGTCCTGTGAAATGGCGCCTTCTCGCCATCACCGACAAAGGACTTCATGCAGAAGGAGCAGTAAAGTAGTTTTGCAGTGCTTGACGACGTCGGTGGGGATCCCGTCACTGCCTGGAGCTTTGCTGGAGGCCAAAGTGTCAATGGCCATATCCAGCTCTTCTACAGTTGGCACAGTGTCGAGTTCTTCCATGATAGGCAGACATTCGATGGCATTGAGGGCTATTGGTGTGACGATGTTTTGCCTGGAGTAGAAGTCGGAGTAGTGTTTCACCCATCAGTTTGACAATTTTTTTATAGAAAATTTCAATATCAGCCACAATTCTTTTGTTCACTTGAATCTTAAAACAACGCGAAAGTCATTTATGTATATTTATTAAGGCAAAAGAAACAGAACATTAAAATGTGATTATAGAGTAAATTATACTATTGTTGTTTGTGTCATATTTTCTGATAGCGTTTCTTAGAAAACATCAGTCTCTATCTCAAAGTTAGATT
>RDPX01000067.1:2904965-2928507 GCA_003991215.1 Morbakka virulenta | reverse complement strand
GCTGTTCAAAAAATGAAGCTTGATGCTCACGTTGCATCAGATATCACGAAAAGCGAGGAGCATTCTGTTCACAAGTTCACTGTAGTTTTCCGCCTTGTTGTTCCATGGACGTTCTGAACGACTGCCACAAGGAACAACCAAGCTGCCTTTTCTAAAGCGGTTATCTTAGCAACAAACTGATCATCACGAATTTGGGTTCGAATCTGTAAGCCATCAAATAGGCCTGCTTTAATCTTCTCAAATGACAACCCTGGTAAAGGTGTGCTGATGTGTTGGAAACATTCACCTTTGGTTTCCAGTGCCTTGACAAATTGCTTTATCCAACCTAATTTGATGTGAAGAAGAGGAAAGATGATCTTATCTCTATTTACAATTGGGTATTTTATGATATTTGGCATGCCTGCTTCAAGGGTGTCACGAATAAGCTAGTCCTTCTGAACCCAATGTCTGTCTCGTGCTCGGCTGTCCCACACACAAAGGAAACATGGAAGCGTGGTGAAACCTTTCTGTTGTCCAAGAAGAAAGTTGACCATTTTTAAGTCAACAAAAATGATCCAATTGTGCTCATGGTACTTTAATACGTCCACGACCATTCTCATATCATCATAATCGTCCCGCAAATGCACTGAGTGACCGACAGGTACTGCTCCATAAAAATTATGTTTAAGAACACACTTTAGACTGCGTTTTGAACTGACTAAAAAGAGTCTCCATTCAGCAGGACTATAATAAGGTACAACCAGTTCTTTGAGAAGCCCTGGGGTGTCATGGCAGTAAACAAACTGTCTGTCCTCTGAAAAGAAGGTCACAAAAAGCTGGTCACGATTTCTGAGAGATGATACTTTAACAGAGTGATCAACAAGATTTTTGCCTTGTAATCTTGATGCCAAAACCTCAGCTGTTTGTTTTTAAAGACCCAAATTCCGCACCAAATCATTTAGTTTAGGCTGGGGAAGAGGATTGGGGACGGGGAAAGGTTCAGTGTCTGAAGAACAGTCCTCCGATTGTAAACACTTTTCTGACAATTCTCTGTCACAACTGTCTTGCTCGCTTGTATCATGTCCAATGTCTTTATCGCCCAATGAAGGCAAGTCTTTGAAAAGTGGAACAGGAGCTTCTTCAGAGTGTGGAGCAGGCCGAATAGCTGAAGGTATGTTCGGATACATAATCTTACGTCAGTTTTTCTTCCCAACACCCTTTGTGTTTTTAGAAATAACAGTCAGATACATGGTTGGTGGGTTTACGCCAAGTCATTGAAACTCCAAAAGGCAGACCTTTGGATTTTCCTTTGCTCCAGTCTCCAAGCATTTCCTCACAATCGGAGCACACAACATGAGAAGCCCATTACTTGTCTTGATCATCAAGATGAACTTTAAAATATGTCTTGTAGGCACGCTTGACTAACTAGGATATGTTACCTCTGATCATTGACTGTGTAGCATCCAGATATGTAGCAGAAGGCATCAGGCCTGTTTCGGCTATGATATCGTCTTATGGAAGCCATATTTGAACTAGAACAAAAGAAGAATGATCAAAATATTAGAAGCTATCTATATATATGGACATGAAAGTACTTATACATGATTTACACAAGTTCACATTCGCACAATTTCATTAACCTCAAATTGCATAAAATCTAGAGCTTGTAGAGAAAATCTAATTTCAGATTTGAAATCAGCGCCTAAAACTCCTTCACAATCAGTTGAAATATCCAATGCAACTCAAAGTTACTGAAAAATTGTTGCCCAGTGTTATATTAGTGATTTATTTCAAATACACATGTATACGCATACCACAAAATCAAAAATACAAGTTTGCAAATAGTCAGATGATTGTTTGTAATTTTGTTTTAATGTTATTTTAAAAGACTTTTGTATTCGATTGGGAATAGTTTGTAAAAGTTTGTGGTCTAATTTGCAGGGGTGATAACAGCGCTGGTTGCATTGATGTTTTTCACATATCTTGACAGTGATGTTTTGAACTCAAATAAGCTAGTTTTTCTGAACTCAATATTCTGGTTCATACTGGTCATTGTCAAGTCGTTAAGCCCAGGTATTTGCGTTAGCGTTTAAATAAAGCAAAAGCCATATGTTTCTTTTTGTGAGTCAATGTTGCTCGCATCCAGAGAAAACAAAATGCACGTCATTGCTTTCTCTTCAGTAACTTTCCATTTATCTCTATTAGATTTGTCATATGTTCTTCGTTGATCTGTGTTGTGATCTTTTTTGTAGAACATCCAGACTTTATTTTTCCATGTTGACATGCAGGATAAGAGTGCTCAACTCAAACTAGGAACAGAATGATAGTCAAAATAGGTAATCTTGCATAATTAGAGAGTTCCCGATTCTTTGTAGTAGAGCTATATGATGGAACTAGTGGCAAAAAAACTAAGAATACATACACTAAATTTCACTACAACGCTGTTACGAAGGAGCTGTGCTCCCTCTCATCAAGTGTATAGACGGTTTATTGAGCAACAGGCCTGAAATACATATTGTTAATGGTTTGCATATTGCATAATTACAATTTACTTGGTATATTTTAATGAGAGTGCCGGCATGCACTTCCTAATACTTTCCTTTTGTCCCTATAAAGTAGATATATCTTCAGACAAAGAATTAAGTGACTATTCGCACCCATATACCATCGCACACTTGACAAAAATCTTTCAAATGTATAGGTCTACTGCAAGGTATCGAGCACTCTGTGATTAAGCAAAATCACACATTTCACTATGTATAAATAATCAGTCTTCAATAATAAAGGAAAAATCTCAAAATTAATGTCTAATGAACTTTCAAGTGATTTTGGGATTTACTTAGCGTTTCAGGAACTGTACGAAAAAGGTGACACGCTGGTGGAATGAGGCATACCATGAAAATGATTATTGTTCTTTCCCCGCTTAGACCTTGGAACCTTAGGTCTTCTGGTCCTGTGCAGGACTTCCGGCAGCAAGATGATGCCAGCTGACTCCATCCTCAGTCAAGGCAAGAGCCTTTTGGATGGACAATTCGCTGACTTTTAGGTCTTCTTAGATAGTTGCTTACCACGTCCGTACAGGTCTGCCACTCTTCCTCCTTCCGGCTACAGGTTTTCAAAGCAAAGCGTATCTAGCAGGCCAGCCAGGTGGTAGCCTCAGCTCATATCCTGCCAACTTCCATTTCCCTTCTTCAACCATCTTATGAATTTCTTTCTGTCCTGTCCTCCTATTAACTTCCTTGTCCATTTTCCTGTCCCGCCATGTAATCTCCAAAATCTTTCTCAGGTTCTACTGATGAAAAGAGCCCAGCTTCCGCTCCAACTTCTTTCTATTTTTCCATGTCTCGCTCGCATATAAAGCTGTAGAGTTTATTATTGCCAAATATAACTGGATCTTGGTTTACGTGTTTATCTATCGGCACTTCCACATATCTTCCATTGATCGGAATGCTGCTCCACCCCTACCTAACCAGTTGGCCATGTTTGTTTTGACAGTCACAGGTGTCGGTAATATAGCTTCCAAGCTATGGGAACTTCTCTACTGTCTAAAGTGGATTCCCTCTAACAGTTATTTGTAATGCCTAATTGTTGTTGACGTCAATTAATTTGCTCTTGCCTTCATTTGTTTGTCATTTCTTGACATATCCAGCGATCTCAGACCACTGTGGCTATGTCATCGGCAAAATCATGAGTATTGGGTCTAACGATAAGCTAGCAAGCATAGTTAAATTGAGGTTCAATTTCCAGAAAACTGCATAAGATAAAATGTGCTCCGTTGAAAAAATCCTTTGTTATGACGTACTTACTGGTAGTATTTTTTAAATATTTCTCAATTGACGGTAACAGGGTAACACTAGAGTATTTATTTGAGCGCATTTATATTCTAAAATGTATAGGAAGGAATTTCTATATTGCTTACGTTCCTGACTAAGTTAGCTGCACTAAGTACTTATGATGCACTCGTTCCATCTAAAATAATGCACTGCTCACTTTTTCACATTTTCATCAGCCGTACCGACGAGACTTGCTATCTTCACTTGAACGTCGAGCGAAATCAATTATGAACACTAAAGCAGACTTTCTTCTATAGAGCAAAAGCAAAAGAGGAGAATTTGGTACAAGCTGGTACGGAATTGTATAGATGGAGAAAAGGATGGTTTTATTAACTATTTCGATACTACTCAACATGAAAAGCAAACGAGAAATAAAAACTCAAAATTTAAAGTTGAATCTACAAAAAATATTTATATTATTACGGTGTATTTAGTTACAACAAAATACGGAAGAAGATTAGATCTGACAGTAATTTTAAAGTTTTTAAGGGAAAAGTAAATAGGTTTGAATTTTAGTAGTTCTTCTCTTTCTACTTTTAAGTATATGTTGTAGCTATAACCTTGTATTGTAATGTAATCGCTGCTAATTCGACGCCTGTTTAAGCCTAAACTCTGATACCGGAGCGAGAGTTTGATGCTACTGCAATAGCTTAATCCTTTACTGAGTGATTTACGTGAGTTCTATTTTTTATACTTCAAATTTATTTGCTTTATTTTCTCCTTACTTGTTTTTATTTCTAGCATTTTCTTGATCTGATGGATCGTGATCTACGCAGGACTCGTCGGTAGAACAGTTTCTTTATGTATATGTTATAAATATTTATTTTGAACTGAAACGAATATCCTGTATAAAGATTATCAGTAAATAAATGAATAAATAAATAAATTAATTAATTAAAAACAATAAGTAGAGTAATTATTGAGTATATTAGCTTTAACCTTTTCAATAATTGACTACATTTAGTAAAGCTGTATTGTAAAATAAATATGCCTGTGAGAGTTTGTAAGTATTAGATGAAACAGGAGAATAAAGAGTAATAAACTGATTACCAAAGTCACTGGATCTTTTTAGTATTACTGATTCTATCCTGGAACTACCCTTTGAGTTAAGGTGTCACAATTTTGCCTTTATACTATAAGCTCAGTGTTGACATATATACAAATAAACAATATACACATATCATTCAGATTTACCTGGCTTTCAAAGGTAAGTCTAGCTATTTGTGGTTCTAAGTTTTTATAAATGCCCTTCTATTTTCATTTTCTACAATGACAGTCCTCTTTCAAAGTTTACGCACTCGTGAAACATAATGAAATAGAATTTTACGTAGTGGCAACTTCATGAAGTTTCAATGCAATCTGCAGTGTACCAGGCAAGAACAAGGTACCGCTTTTTAGCTTGTTAACCGCTTCTTTGCTTTATGATCATTAACTAAGCTTTGTTGCTTACTAGAATCTTCTACTTTTTATGAATACCAAATCATTTTTAACTCAATACCGTTCTTGGTGCTGCTGCTAAATATACTTGAACTATTAAAGCTATTTTCACATGAAAGTACTTTTGACTCACCGAAGTTCAAGAAATATTGGTAAATATTGGTAAATGTTGGTAAATATTGTAAATTCCTATCTCCCTGGGCTTACTGATACAAATTGATTTCTTATATATTTACTGAGAAACTACAGGGACTCAGACGGTACCCTTCCAATGAAGTTTGTTTTGACAGTGAGGAATGTGTTGACCGGATGTCCTTCCTGACGCCAACCAATGGCCTTTTCCTTTTTGTGAAGTTCCAAATTCTTTTTCTGCTCAGGAAATCGAGCCCGGAACCTATTGGTTACGGTGGAATTGGACTAACACTAAAGCCCCAGATTCTCGCACCTTTACTAAAAATAAAAATAATTTTTTGTTTCATGGAAATCCCAATATATAAATTTAAAGGAAAACATAATCTCGCAACATTATATTGTATCCAACAGATCTACTCTTTAGTCCTAAATTGTTTAGTGGGTGTCAAATTACTTTCTTTTTTTAAGTCACCTCTAATAATACATTATCATTCAACCAGTTAAGGAAAATTAGAAAAGATACCAATTTATTTTAATTTCCACCCCTCCTTTTTATGTACGTCTTTGAGTTCGCCAAAACGTACATATGTATTGTTGTTGCTTTTCGTATTTTCAATGTGTTTTTTCAAACAAAACCTTTAAATCACTTTCAAGGCTATTTAAATAACTGGACGAACCCATAGAGCAAAGTGTTTCCTTCCACACCCTTTTCTACTGACAATCCCTCTCAGCCAACAATTAAGCACAGTAAAGTTAGTAAAGTCCAAAGACGTACTCCAAGCAGTCTCCAAACAAACGATGTCGTATGTCGCCGCAGTTTTTCCCAAATGTTGCTGCCATAACAATAGTGTCAACCCAAACATTCATAGTGGACATAGCATACCATTGCATTGCTCAATCTTGACTGAACCATTTTGTTTCTCAACAGCTTTTTACCCTACCTCAAGGCACTGAGCAAGCTTTCAGGGTAGATCAAGCTACTTGTGGAAACATTCTTTTCCCCTCAGAAACCGTACTTGTGAAAGAGGAAAGAATACTCGCCATACTAGGCAATTCAAATGGTTTTCTAAAAGAAGTTCAGTATGGTTTAAGTGGTTCTGTCAACACAGAATATTCTTTTCTCGACAGAACTACATAATAATTGGGAGAGGAACTCAAGTTAAAGCCAGTGGCAGGGCACGACTGCATAGTCAACAACATTGTGAAAGGCCTTCTGAAAACTGCTCTGTAACAGTACTGTATTCGTTTGCGTTGGGCACTAAATTCAAAGGCTTTTGAATTTTTTGTGGCGCCTTGTGATCAAAATTTTGTCTTCGAATACTAGTAGCTTCTTCCAGTGATTTGTTGAAACTCTCGATAAAGTGAAGGAAAGACAGGGAAGTGTGCAATCCTAGTACATACTTTGCTGTCTTAAGGTTGTTGCTAATACCACTAGCACATAGCTAGGTGCCTTTTCCAAACATTTCAGTAGTTTGCCTTAACGACTTCAAAACTTCAGAAATATTATCGACGTGTGACTTGATGACAGCTGTTGGAGTGAACCAACAGCTATGAGAAATGTTTTAGTGTAGTAGAAGGGCTCTGTGTATCATCAAAATACAAATTTCTAATAAACGTCTTTAAAATTTTCTAGTTTCTTTCTAAACTTTCCCTAGCATTCGGGCGCAGTTTTGTGCATTTCTCATAAAAGGAATGCATTAAACTACCTGCGTGTCCATCTAACCAAGTGCTTTATGCGTCCGTTGCAATGCAAACGGTAAGAAAGTGGATGAATTGTATTTATCTTAGCCTTAAAATTGCAATAATATCCCAATACATTTACTGCACCATCATACGGTTAAAGTATCTTATAACGTTGCTGGGATAGGAACAACAGTAGTTGATTGCACATTGCACAAACTGTTAAAGTCCTCCTTACGTGAAAGGATTCCGAAACGTAGCAGATACATATCGATTCCTGTTCTGTACCAGACATGTCTTAGAAAGCATCAACTATGACGCTAAACTGGGCCTTCTTGTCTTTGATTTGGTTTATAACCTCTTTGGGTATTGAAACGATCATTATCCCTAAGATCTCATTCTGTATCCCTTTAACAGAATAGTCAGTTCTTACTACCAAACGAATTGAAAGTTCTTTGTTATTATCCGACTGCAATAGAAATTTTTTGAAATTTTCCCTAGCAAGTAACGCAATGGGGTTATTAGTATTTCAAAAGCATTTTCTGGTAACTTTTAATCACTTCAAGCAATTTTCAAGTTAGTAATTATGTTTATGTTGCTGAGGGTCTTTAATGTTCTTGGATGCTGTAGCGTGAGACATTGATTTTTTGTTTTTTCCAAATTTC
Organism: Morbakka virulenta; assembly: GCA_003991215.1. Lineage (NCBI taxonomy): Eukaryota > Metazoa > Cnidaria > Cubozoa > Carybdeida > Carukiidae > Morbakka > Morbakka virulenta. Next base: position 2,920,781 of record RDPX01000067.1, on the reverse strand, counting down.
TCTTTCAACTGATTTCAATTGGAGAAACATGTCTTCACTACACTCCGCCGCACCCAAAGTTTTCTTTGCCAAACTATTGCGTCATGAAGATAACAGCACTTTACCACTTCATTGGTAGAGGTGAGGCCACAAATAATAGGAAGAACCATTTACAGAGTTTTTCTTTTTTTTTTCTTTTTTTTTTTAGTTTTAACATCATTTTTCCCCAGGAATTGGGGCTCAGACGGTGCCCTTCACAGGGACTTTGATTTGGCATTTACAAAAAAAACCATTTACAGAGTATTGAAGGTTTATCTAACAGAATGAGTTATTTGTTATTCTATGAAATGATAATCACAACTTTTTGCTCCTCTCTTCGATGAATGACTGGCTTTAGAATTAGCACAACTGAATTTGGGGGCAGATTATATTCATGTTATCAATCTACAGTTACACTTTCTTACCATCGCTTCAGGAATTGTATTGACAAGGAATTCATTTGTTCTATAATTTACTTAAAATCTCATTAGATAATGTAACTTATAAAAGATTTATATCCTTGGGGTTGGTTTTTCCTGTCAACATTGTGGTTTCTCGACAGACAAAGATCTATAGAATACCATCTTCAATCATAAAGTAAACCCTGCATGTTAGTTATAGGAAATGAATTATAGGAAATTCTACGACACGAATTAACTCCTCTTGGAAGTGGTTGATACTTTTATGCAGCAGGTCAAAAGGGCAAGGGTCAATTGATAGAAAGGTGGAGGGCGAGGTTCAATCCACTCCCAAGAAACAATGACAAAATAACAAAAAGAACACAACATTTTTTGCATTAAAAAAAAGAAAGAAAACGAATTTGGTTACTAAGAAAATACTAAATATAAACCCAACAAGAGGATTTAATAATAAACTTGTATGTTATTGATATACAGATATACACAGTAAGATGTTGTTTCAAAATACTATATAAGACAAGTATATTTTTTAACAATTTACTCCTTAACATATAATTTTCTATAAACTTTCTTACCTTTATAGTTGAAAGTAAACCAAAAACTCAAGTCCCACTTCTCTGGAAAATTGTGTTGGGAATATTGATTATTTTTATCATAGTACTGATTATTGGACTTATTGTGCAAGGGAAAATCCTTAGCAAGGCAAAAACCAAGTGCAAAGGAACAAACAAATGGAATCAAAAATCTCTCCTTGGGTACACAGATAGCCTTGATCATCCAGAAAATCCAACTGTATTTCAAGATCTATCAGAGAAGGAAATTACTTCTGTGAGGGACTATATGCTGAAGCAAAAGCAATTCGATCTTACTCCGTTTGGAAAGGCAAAGCTGAGTGATAATTTTATCGTTTTAATAGAACACTATTTACCTGCTAAGGCTGAAGTTCTTGATCATCTTGACAATTCGAAAGCTAAGCCCCCAAGAAGTGCACGTGTTATCATTTCGTATGGAAAAAGGCAAATACCATTTATTGAAGAATACCTCGTTGAAGGACTCCCTACACCTACAAAGCATAAAAAACTTATGTACACTAAAGCTAAGGATTCCATACCATTTGAAAGTAGGATTCATACTCCCTTGGAGAGCGTGTTTTTACTCAGTATTCTAAACAAGGCAGCTGGAGAATGCTATCAGATTTTAAGAGAAAGTTTTGGATATTGGACAAATAACTGCAGTGATCGTTGTTTAAGATTGGCGTTTGATGGAAAACCTGCAACATTAAAAGCTGGAGACAGGAAATATTGGGTAACAGTATATCGCAATGTTCCTGGCGAATTGCTGCATCCATTGCCATTTGTAATGAGAATAGATGTTGCGTCCTCTATTGTATCAAAGTGGAATATTGACCAGGTAAATTGTGAAATAAATATTACATTATTTAGGTTAGGAGATTTGACAAAATAATATTTTCACTTTTGGATTGCATACAATGTCTCTGACATAGTGAACACTAATTCACTACCTATTTAAGACAACCTATATATATATATATATATATATATATTCTCCTCTATTTCTCGAAACAATGGCAACAAAAGGCATCGAATGCCAATTTATACTTGTGCCTGATCTTAATTAGATAGTTTCTGAGCAAAATGAATGTTACTCTCGAAGGCTCGATCCCAAGAGAAAATAATTTGGATCTTGTTCTTAACAACAGTAATTAGTAAGTTAGTACAAGAAAATGTGGGCAAGATGATGAAAAGACGATAAACAGTAGCAAGAAGATTGTTGTACCGATGAAGAAAATTAGCTCTGTAGTTACAACATTCCAAGGGAAGTTATTTTGTAATCTAAGAGGTGTTACCATNTATATATATATATATATATATATATATATATATATATATATATATATATATTCTCCTCTATCTCTCGAAACAATGGCAACAAAAGGCATCGAATGCCAATTTATACTTGTGCCTGATCTTAATTAGATAGTTTCTGAGCAAAATGAATGTTACTCTCGAAGGCTCGATCCCAAGAGAAAATAATTTTGATCTTGTTCTTAACAACAGTAATTAGTAAGTTAGTACAAGAAAATGTGGGCAAGATGATGAAAAGACGATAAACAGTAGCAAGAAGATTGTTGTACCGATGAAGAAAATTAGCTCTGTAGTTACAACATTCCAAGGGAAGTTATTTTGTAATCTAAGAGGTGTTACCATTCCTAAATGACTGTTACTATCGTCATAACCTCAACCATTATCATTTAAATTTTCGTCAATGTTAATCATTATTTTCCTTCATCACTCCATTCTCTGTTATTTTCCTTCATTACTCCACTAAGGTAATCGGTTGTTTGTTTTGACTATCTTACTGACCCTGTCACTAGCACCACTTCTTTTTTTCGACCCGAGGAAATCTTTTCGATTTTCACATCTGCACAACCCTAACAAGCTTTGCAGATTATTAGGCCATATATTTTGCGAAACTGGTTTACTAATAGCCAGAAGGAAATAGAACTGGGTGAAAATTAACAGAAGATTTTTCCGATAACCTCTAAACTCTCTCTCCTACAAACTCTACCTTTTGAGTACTTTTGAATAAATGGACTTGTGGTAAACAGTAGGTATAAACATCAATGATTATTTTTATTTGTAAAAATTCCCGTTTCGTTGCTGTACTACCCTATGATTTTCCATGTGTTTTTATAAGTTTTGAATGTCTGGTTTGAGGACGAAGCCGATATTGTTTTTTTAAGATAGTGTGATGACACTGCCACAAAACTGTTGCAAACGTACAATATCTCAACAATAGCTGCTGGTTAACTACGACTTTCTAGCACCATTTGTTCAATGTGTTTGCACCAAATGAATTTTGTCATCCTTTCTCCCTTAGTTAAATAATATCTTTCTATGCGTTACCAGCTTTAGTCATCAATAGAACCCTCACTGTTTACTACTATCTGTACCTTTCCAAGGTTATTTCCTGCCATTGACGATAGGTTATGTCTTGGCCACCACGTCTTCTATTTGTTAGGTACCACAAATATTAAATGATTTACTGTATCGATTACTTTATGATAAATTAGATAGCTGAAAGCATGGGGACATGATTCAGTATCAGATTTAACATAGCCATTCTTTTTGAAAGTTAAAAAACCCCTTTACGCACCAAGAATTAATGCATTCACTATGACGTTTTTATTAATTGCTCTCATTCCTTGTGATGGCAATTTTTTGTTGATAGTGCAGTGAATAGATCAATTGGTTTCAAGTTCTGATTATCATAGCAATCTTCATGTAGTTGTTTCTTCCGCACCTAAACAGAGACCTTTACTATTTATATATTTTCAGCTCTAAAAAGGTAAAGAGAAATGCCTTGTCTTGCTTTTCGATATTCTAGTAATTCAGAGATAACATTTCTGTAATAACTTTTCCCACGCCCTCTGCATTAAGATATTAATAACTTTGCTTGCTTTATCTTTACCAGAATTGAAATTGCACACTATTACATGCTAATTCTCATTTCTTATAGGAAATAAACAAATGATAACCGTGAAAATTTTTCAAAGCTTAGCGGTGTTTTAGAAACGTCTATTTTTGCAAGATTCCTGTCCAGTTAAGTCATGCTTTTCCTTTCACACCTTTCATATCTTTATCCTCCTATAAAGAAGCAATGTAGATGTTGTCAATAAATAATATTTTAAAATAATTCAGCTTCGTAATCTCTTGTTTAGGTAGGCCTTGTGGTGCAAAATCATGCTTATAAACAAAGTTTTTAATACTTTTATACCAAAAACCCCGAGAAAGTTTCCCAGGTCAAGGTTCCAAAACCATACTCGAAAACCGTGTTTTTCACATTGTGATACTGCTGGTCTTAATAAGGGAGCTGTTTGATAGAATAAAGCAAAGTTAATAATTATTTATGGTTTCTGTGTACATGTGATACACAGAAACCATAAACACAAGTTCCCGTTTCTCTGTACTCTTAACTTCTAGTGAGATTTCTTAATGAATCACCTGCTAACTAAACGTTACCAATCATTATCATGTCCAAATGACTCTTTCAACTACCTTTCACTTTTGATTTTCAAAACTTTTCAATGACTGTAAACATACCTTCCCTTACTCTTTGTCATTAAAATATTTATGTCCCTTGTTAGTTCAAACTATTATGTCCGGCCTTAACAGCTTTAGTGTTATCTGGGAGCCACCTTGTCCATCTCATCATTTTGTTGTTTCTTTTGTTCAAAGTGTCTTTTTTAAAATTTATTTGTCTTTGTCTTTAACTATTCATAATGGGTCTGTATTTCTCACTTGAAGTTTATAGAAAGCTTTCCTTTGCACTTGATAGGAACAGACTGAAAAATTTACTTAACCCTTAATTTAAAACTACCGCGAACACTATTACCTTAGTGATTCGTAAGGTACGTACATTTCGAGATCAAATATCATTACTGTGCCACCTGGATCAATGTATGGCTCAACAAAATTTAAATATTATAATAAAAGCATATTACCACATATTTATGTAAAAACAATGTTTCCTGTAACTTTTCATATGTTAATAGCTTTCAGCAATCCACTTGAACTTGATTTTTCACAGAGTTTCAGTTAGATCCTCACAATAATGAAATGTTGTTATTATATAGTATTTGCTTCAGCAAGATTTTTGAAATTATTTTGTTTTTCTTACTGTCTTGTTTCTACAGGTGATCTACAATTTTCAGCAGTTTTCTTCAATTTCCGATCTTGTCACAAAATACAGACAAGGGGCCTTGAAAAAGGTTAAGATCCCAATTCCTACTGATGAGCAGTTGCTACGCTCTACATTGAAAAGAAGAGTGTCACCCACTGGACAACGTGTGATACGAGGTTCAACATTTATTGAACCAGATGGAAAGAGGTTTTTAGTGCAAGGTCGTCAAGTCACCTACAAAGAATGGTCATTTCATTTTGCTCAGAGAACATCAGGTGGGTTAGCTCTCTATGATGTTAAATTTGAAGGCAAAAGAATAGCCTACGAAATTAGTCTTCAAGAAGGTGCTTCATTTTATTCAGGTTATGCTCCTCAGCCGTCCTCTTCCTATTTCTTGGATAATACTTGGGGTTTGGGTTGGGCAACATATGAGCTTATCAAGGGAATAGACTGTCCAGAAACAGCTGTCTATATTGATGCCTTTCATTTCTATGGAACAGAAAACCCTCAGAAACATCTTAATTCGATTTGCATCTTCGAACTAAATACCGGAGTTACCGGAAGACGCCACAGAGAATGGAAATTCTCTAAAAATGGTATGCAATTGGAAGGCCTCTGGTTTTTGGACGGTCTTGTAGATCGTGCCATAGTCATTCGAACAGTATCAACGCCCTATAATTATGACTACACTATTGATTATATTCTTCACGAAAATGGTGTCATCGAAGTTAGAACTACACCTTCAGGTTATGCGCTCCATACTGCGTACAGCAACGTCGAAGATCCATATGGGTACAGGACAATGAGCGGTGCCTTAGGGCCAATACATGATCATTTTATTTTACACAAAGTTGATCTGGATATTGCAGGTACAGCAAACACTTTTCAAACCCTTGACGTAAAACTGAAAGAAGTAGACTACAAATGGGAAAAAGGAACAACAAGATTTATGAAAACGATTGAACGAAATATTCGTAAACGTGAAGAAGATGCTGCTATTAAATATAATTTTGATGATCCTAAATACTACATTATTATGAACGAAGCCTAGAAAAATATGTTTAATACACCTAAGGGGTATCGAATTATCCCAGTAAATATGGTAAAACAGTTGTATCCAGAAAAATTCTTTCCGGTACCTGCTGCTGCTTGGACAAAGTACCAGTTGGTTGTAACCAAACGTAAAGATGAAGAGCCCTTTGGCACTTCTTTGTTTAATCAATTTAATATGAAGTCACCTGTATTCAACTTTGATTCAATGATAAAAGATAATGAAAATTTAAGAAATGAGGATTTGGTTGCATGGGTAACTACAGGTGGTCTTCACATTCCAAATACCGAGGATATACCTATAACTACTTCTCCAGGAACATCTTGGACATTTTTTCTCAAACCGTTTGGATACTTCGATGAAGATCCATCCACAAAGTCTGGTGAGTCTTATTATGAAACTTCTGAAGCATAAATGAAAGAATTTTCAGTAACTAAAGCCAGTATGGTGCCTTTGATATGTGATCAAGGAAAACAATTTTATCCCCAGCCTTTGACAGGGGCATTATGGGATTAATCATTTTAATCTTAACAGATTTTTGCTTGATTTATTAGAACTAAGCAATGACCTTTTTTATTACTGCGTTTGTTACTAGGGTAACTTTGAAGCAGCAAAACTTTTGGTACGCACCAAAACTAGCTGTTGTTATCTACAAATTGAATTTATTAATGTGATCAAACTGTGGCCTTTGAAGTAGAACTGCAAGTGTTCAGTTTCATCCGCAGCGAAATGACATTTGTCGTGTAGCACGGAGCAAATATGTCATGCTAAGAAAGGATTCACTGCACTGATTTATTTTACGTATTGTTGTCTTTTTACATTTTGAAAACTATTTTGTTTACTGGTTTCTTCCTTCTTCCAATTCTATTTCGAAAGAGCTGAAAATAACCTTGAAAATTCTTGACGTCAGAAATTAAGTCATAAGGGGTCTTTTATCTACATTTTGAATGATACTTCTCCTTTCGTCAGTGTAGTAAAGTGATTCGGTACTACTCTTTTATACTTTGCTATGGGTTTCCACTTACCTGGTGACAGAAATCGAGTTGCTTTGAGAAGTGACCCCATATCTATCTTTTTGTATATTTTGTTTAATTGAATAGTTTACAAATTTTTCTTTTTGTTGTACTTGTTTTTAAACCTAGGATCTCCTTATTACCCTGGTCAATGGTGTGATCTTTTATCCAGCACTATTTAACTATTTCATGACTTCTTAGTATCACATTTTTAAGCATGTCGCTTCGGCCTCTTTTTTCTTTAACACAAGGTGGGTTTTCATTTTCTAATGTAGTACACAGGACAGTCATTACAATGTAATTTGTAAACTATTTTGTTGCTCTTTTAACGTGAAACAGTGTCCTTTGGGTTGGACAATATCTTCCTTAATTTAGTATTGTGAAAAAGATTATTGGATATTGTTTTGTCTAAGAGTTCTTCCTAAGTACTGACTGTTGTTCTTGACATTTAAGTAATTTATTAGTTGAGTCCTTTCGGGGGTACCCTTTCCTCCTCATAATTGGCTCCAATGACTCTATGTAAGGCTGTCTGTACTTCTTTAGTATAAGAACCTTCTGAAGGTGATGTTCATCCTCTCTAAAGCTGCCAGTCTGTTTTAGGTCACTCAATAAAATCTTTTTTATCTTTCTGCTACACGTCACAACAAAGTATCTGAAAAAAAACACAGAGACTGACATACACAAGCACACTTTGACATTCGTTTGTCATAATTGAAGCAAGGATGTTTAGTGGACCTCATGTTCTTTCTCTTTAACTATGCGTAGAAAAATGGATGATAAGGAAAGGTTATTTCGGCTGACGGTCGTGAGACTTGTACTTGTATCAAATGTTACTTGTATCAGTCACATTACATGATTATATTTAAATTTTGCGCAGACATAAATGAATTTTTATTACATGTTAAATCATAGGATGGTTGTGAATTATTACTTAATTTTATGGTAACTATTTCTTGGTTTTCCTTATAATAGGATAGCTCAAAAAAGAATTAATCTATTTTACCTCGAATGATAGTATTTGTTTTGATAAAAGAGATTTATAAAAGGATATTTTATGTTGTTGTTTTTTTAAACCCATAATATGCTTGTTAAATGTTACAAGATAATCCAAGATAATCCTGGTGATGTGAAATAATGGCAAGGATCTAATTCATAATACTGCATACATGTTTTTCTAAAATATTAGAATACATCAGCAAGTAAAAGGATATCTTATTTAAGATATAAATCATGATATTTACCTAGTGATTTTATTTTAAAAAGTATTTCACACATCTTCAGAATGTTGATAATCTTCATCTTTAATTTATTCATCATTTAATACACTGTAAATTCCTTTTAATTTGATAATTAAATTAATTCATGTAATCATACGGATATATACCCTTTCTCAACATCAAATCAAGTTTTTCATTTTCAGAAACCTTTGAAGTATAAGCGAAGGCTTCTTTTGGTAGGTTACTAACCAGTTTATCCAACCTTAGACTAATAAAGTGAAAACTATAAAGAAAAATTAAATTATTTCCCAACACATAGGCCATATACTTTTCCATGTTATTCGGAATAAGATTAATTTTTATTTGAAATTCGTCTCCTTTTTTATTTTTAAAAGAGTATTTTGTCAGCTATTTCTCCAAAATTATGCATTAAAATGACTATTATATCCTCTCTATTATGAAATATAACAGATATTTTAAATCTATCAGTAACATTTCTTCATTCTTAATTACAGACTTGAAAAGTACTTTCCCTAAAATTACCAATCACATGATGACAGTCACAGATCCCTTACACTAGTATCCTTATTAGTACATTTCGTCTCTTAAATATGACAATTATCTGCTTTTTGAAATTGCTCCCCATCCATATCAGTTATCTTCAAAGGTATATTAAATTTTTGCTTTATAACAATTTTGCAATATTTAACCTCATCTGGCATTTATTCTAAAAAATTATAAACAGCAATATGACGTCTATATATTTGAGTTTCTTTTGTGTCTTTATTATCATAGCAGCATACTTTTTTATAACTATATCAGTATATAATTCATCATTATTAGCTTTTTTTCTTATATTATCTCAGTAATAGCTTCATAATCTGCATAAATAACTCATTGTACTTGTTATTGCTTGTGATTATTATTACATATCAAAATATAATAATTCTTTTCAGACATTTTAATAGCCTGAGCGCCATTTAGTTATCTTTGTGATCTATTAACACTCTCTCGAAACTAAAGCATTGTAAACAATACATTCAGAAATGCTTTTTTAATTTTAGTTTGATTATACATTAATTCATTAATTTCTATTAAAACATGAGTTGTTTTTCATCTTCTGTTATTGATAATAAATCCATCTGGTTTCACATATAAATTGGGTATACTTGCATATTTTCATAACCAAATACATTAATATTGATATTATTCTGTTTTTGAATTTTATTATACTGTTTTATTGTAACTGAAAATTCTATTCCACTATAATCTAAATTTTTTACAAATTATTTATCAGCCATTTCAAATTTATGAGTTTTTTGTGGGTTTAAATATATAACATGACACCATTAAAAATATTTAGTATCATTATTTTTCATATTTATTGTAGATTTTTTATTATACAATTCTATTGATAGTTCAATATGAGAACTGCCTTGCAAAGATTTATATTTATTAATGTTCACATAATGACCATTAATCTCTTCAGTCCTCCAACAGGAAGCTTCTGAAATCCATCTATGAACTTTATTTAAAACGTTTTGTTGCATTTATTCTAAAGATTTTTCTATTTGTATTTGATTTATTATAATCTATTAGTAAAATAAGCATTTTTATGAATTATACTATCTTCTACTTCTTGATTATCATCATCTCCTGATTAAGCACTTTTAAAAACTGACTTTCAGGATTCATAAAAATTTATACCTTAATCAGATTCAAGTATTTTTCCAATACAATATTTTAATGCTAATCTTATTTCTGACATCTGTTTTAGAGATCTTTTTTATTTCTAATAGTTATTTTGTAAGATGTAGCACAATTGTTTAAAGCAAGTTGCTTTTCACTTCTTTTCCTTCTATTTAAAGCAATGGGTTTGTTATCATCTCTAAATTCTAATGGTGGTGGAATAATAATATTTCATAGTATTGGGATCGGTTTATCTCTAATTTCAGTAATTTCAGGTGGTGGAAGAATAATATTATCTTCATTTTCCTTAATCATCTGTTTAACCCTTTTTCTATGTACAGGCACTGTTTTTGACTCTGGTTTAAATGTTCATCCTTTGATAATTTTTCAAGATCTCTCTTATTCATTTTCATTTCTATATTATGATTATATTTTTTAGTATTAGAATAACCACTACCATATTGAATCATCAAATTGCTGCATTTTTTATTAGTACTATTAATTTTATTTTTAGTATATTTATCTTCATTATAAGCATTATTCGTCAGCAAATTATTATATTTAATATCAACATTATTACTTTTATTTCTAATATATTTAACTTCCTTCCATCATCAATTCATATTCACTGTTTTCATTCTGTTGTTTAATGGTATCAACATCTTTTAAAATATATCTTAGAAAGTCTTCAACCTGTTTTCTATCAGGTGTAGCTTTTAATATTGTTACTAAAACCATTCAGATCTCTTATACATATTTAATTTTAATATTTTGAATCACACTCAAAATTTTGTAGTTCGATAAGACTATTTCCATTTTCATCAATTTAATTCAATAAATTCATAATGTAATCCTTCATAAAATGATATCTCTTTAAATCTTTATATTTTAACAGTGATTTAAAGAAATGTTACGTTAATAGTGTGAGAAAACTATCAATAAAAATGGTATTTATAATATTATATTATAAAATTATTATTATTATTATTATAAAATAATGTATCTATCCACCATCCACTACTACCATCATCCAGTATTGCAAATCCAACTGAATTTTGGAATTCGTCAACCGGTGTGCTCAGGACTAAATTTTGTATCGTTGGTGTTACATGTGACTCACATGTCCGAGACAAGAACAGTCTGATCCATGTTAGTATTAATTGTCAGATAAAGGATGGGTTGAAAAAAGGTTTCACTGAAATTGAAATCGTTTGTGGCGTGCTAAAAGCAATATCGTCCTACAGTCTAAAGAATTACTTGGAAATGGTCCCGAATCCGACTCTCCAGATGTTNTAAGCACTTTTAAAAACTAACTTTCAGGATTCATAAAATTTTTTACCTTAATCAGATTCAAGTATTTTTCCAATACAATATTTTAATGCTAATCTTATTTCTGACATCTGTTTTAGAGATCTTTTTTATTTCTAATAGTTATTTTGTAAGATGTAGCACAATTGTTTAAAGCAAGTTGCTTTTCACTTCTTTTCCTTCTATTTAAAGCAATGGATTTGTTATCATCTCTAAATTCTAATGGTGGTGGAATAATAATATTTCATAGTATTGGGATCGGTTTATCTCTAATTTCAGTAATTTCAGGTGGTGGAAGAATAATATTATCTTCATTTTCCTTAATAATCTGTTTAACCCTTTTTCTATGTACAGGCACTGTTTTTGACTCTGGTTTAAATGTTCATCCTTTGATAATTTTTCAAGATCTCTCTTATTCATTTTCATTTCTATATTATGATTATATTTTTTAGTATTAGAATAACCACTACCATATTGAATCATCAAATTGCTGCATTTTTTATTAGTACTATTAATTTTATTTTTAGTATATTTATCTTCATTATAAGCATTATTCGTCAGCAAATTATTATATTTAATATTAACATTATTACTTTTATATCTAATATATTTAACTTCCTTCCATCATCAATTCATATTCACTGTTTTCATTCTGTTGTTTAATCAACATCTTTTAAAATATATCTTAGAAAGTCTTCAACCTGTTTTCTATCAGGTGTAGCTTTTAATATTGTTACTAAAACCATTCAGATCTCTTATACATATTTAATTTTAATATTTTGAATCACACTCAAAATTTTGTAGTTCGATAAGACTATTTCCATTTTCATCAATTTAATTCAATAAACTCATAATGTAATCCTTCATAAAATGATATCTCTTTAAATCTTTATATTTTAACAGTGATTTAAAGAAATGTTACGTTAATAGTGTGAGAAAACTATCAATAAAAATGGTATTTATAATATTATATTATAAAATTATTATTATTATTATTATAAAATATAATATTGTTTAAAACATCAACATAACCATCAAAATATTATAATGGTTTTATCATGTGTTCTGTTAGAAGTCAAAAATACTACTTATTTAGCACATAGTTTCGAGTGGGAATCCTATTTTTATATCAACATACTAGATGGAAAACTGATTGATCATATTATTAATAACAAAGAAGATAATAGAGAAAATGATCTTCAACTTGTTTCACATAAACAAAACTGTAAAAAATCTACTGTTAACAAAAATTTTGCTAAATATAACTATGGAAGAAAACACGTGAAAGCAACAAATTGTGAAAATAATTAAGTAACATACAATAATAGTCTTTACAGTATAAAACAGTCTCTTGCTATAAATGCTGGTACAGTTGAAATAATATTTGAAAAATATTATAAAACAGCTAAAGGCAAATATGATTTTTTTTAATATAAAAATTTGAGTATGTCAAAAATGAAGATATAACTTCAGAAATTATGAAATCATTCTATCTTGGTGATAAAAGTTTTTATCAGATGAACAAAAAGTGTATAACTGAAAGAAGCTGTTATAAGATGACAGAATAAGGAATTTAATTGTTCAAAGTGTTATATTGTTTATAAAAATTCTTATGAATTTGTATATATTAAATTGTGTAATATAGAATATTCATAAATAGAATTTATTTTAAAATTCTAAAAAAAATGAATATAAAATAAATCAATTTAATTATTATATATTAGGTATGTTATTAAAATTGTTATAATATCTTAATTCTGTTGCAGTCATTCCAAGCTAAGGTAATCCTCCGGTTATGACGAGCCGCATGTCAACTACCTACTATAACCCCTTCAACGACAACTGTTGTTACTTGTTCTGCTATGTCGACTCCTGGTTTACCAACATATACACACACAATTGGATAATTTGCCGTTAGTCTGCTGTCTGCATTATAAGCTTGCATCCCGAATCTTAGAAGTACAACTCCAGAAGTTAAACCATTTGTAACAAGTTTGTCAACTGGTTATGGTCCAGTTTATATAGTAACAACACATTCTGGAGTACCTCCTGTCATCATAACATTTACTTCTACCCTTGTATCTATCCACCATCCACTACTACCATCATCCAGTATTGCAAATCCAACTGAATTTTGGAATTCGTCAACCGGTGTGCTCAGGACTAAATTTTGTATCGTTGGTGTTACATGTGACTCACATGTCCGAGACAAGAACAGTCTGATCCATGTTAGTATTAATTGTCAGATAAAGGATGGGTTGAAAAAAGGTTTCACTGAAATTGAAATCGTTTGTGGCGTGCTAAAAGCAATATCGTCCTACAGTCTAAAGAATTACTTGGAAATGGTCCCGAATCCGACTCTCCAGATGTTACGAGAACAGTTATGACTGCACTTCAGGAAGGAGGATCCTACCATGCTCTATCAATAACTGATCAACCTTCCAGTGAAACGTGACGAAGATGCCGCACAGTTTGTTATGAGAGCAATGAACTGAGGTAACGTCTCGTCTTCACATCAAACGAACAAAGTACCGTGAAATATTACAAGAAACAACCATATGCACTTTTCGTGGCTTCATTACAAACTGGAATGAATAAAGAAGTCTTGAACCTCTTGCATCCTACTCTTCTGAAATCAGATGTGTCTGATATGAAAATATCTCAACCAGTCAACTCAACACAAACTACTGTGAAGATGCGATAGATAAAAGCGAACCGTAGTAGGGGACCTACTCAAGGTAAGGGTGATGCAACGAAACTAAAGCCTCGAGTACATACAGTTCAAACAGATAGTCAGCAAATACTCAGTGAGCTAAGAAGCATTAAACAAAGTTTTGAGACCGTCAACCGACTGAAGAAAAGGGTTGAAAAACTGCAAACTGAAATCAAAGAAGTAAAATAAAAAAGATTAGGAAATTCAGGAAACAAGAGAAGACGAATTGCAAATCCAGATATCTCTTGGAAAACCCATCTGATTCTGATTCTTCAAAGAAGAAAGAAAAAGTGGTCAGCTACCATCCTTAACGTCTATTCAGTTCCAAGAAAAACAAGTAGTTGCTATTTACAAGGTGTTAGACGCTATAACATCACCATCAGTAATGGCTTTTACCGATTTAGAAAAGTAGTTGTTTATGTTTACTGATGCCAGAAAATCTGGGTTGGGGGCGATATCATATAAAGAGCAATATGACGTTAACAGAGTCCTCGGTTACACTAGCAAATCACTTGTCAATGCTAAGAAGAATCATCACAGTAGTCACCTTGAGTTCCTGGCATTGAAAGGGGCTGTTACAGAAGCATTTCATGACTACCTCTATTAATTGCCACACTTCACCATCTACACTGACAACAACCCCTTTGACAAACGTGATGAAATCCAGTAAATTGAACTGCTGTAGACAAAACTGGGTGAATGATCTAGCTAGCTATCACTTCACTATCAAGTACCGGCCTGGACTTGAAAACAAAGTTGTGATTGCCTGTCACAATCACCTCTCGACATCGATCAATACATCCAGTTGTGTTTTAAGTCACTGTCACTGATAGCATTTGCTGCTATTTGAGAAGAAACTCGAGTTCAACAACACAGAGAGAAAGCATGGATTGATTCGATGATTGTTAATTCAAGTTCACTGCAAAAAGCACTGCTACGGAAGGCATTCAATGATCATTACCCACAACAGATAAATAAGCATAAACTTAAAAATCTTCAAGAAGCTGATAAAACTATTCAGAAAGTCATGCCGCTCATTCGTTCTGGTAAACGACCAGCTAGACGACAGAGAAAAAGAATGAATCAAAAGAAACTACTCCAAGAAGTAAAATGGATGAAGATGCAGAGAACTCTGAACTGAGTAGTAAAAAATATGCAAAATAGGATGCTGATACACAATCTGACGAATTGACTCCAGAACAGTTAACAGGTCTGTAGCAAATGTTCGCTGTTAGATACCCACCTTGTCCAGTCGAAGAGACTCCAGATTAAGTAGAAATTTTGTGGGAATTTAAAACACAAGATGAAACAATAAATGGTGGAGGAAATTAATGACCTTAGTCACGATGGGGTGTATGGGGCGTCCAGATGGAGTACAATCCAGTGGCAACCATCAGCTGGCCTTCGGGCGATGGACCTACTGGTCTCTTGATGGCACCCAACTCTCATGTCTGGCTCCAAGTAACTGCTTGTGCGCGGCAGTGGCCACACCCTGGTAAACCGCTTCAGCTGGCGGGCTAAACGACATGAGGGTAACCAGTAACTTGTTACTGGGGAAAGTGCATGTCTCGCACTGTAGCGCATGAAGTCTGGAAGCGGCGGAGTTGGCGGAAGAATCTACATTGAGATCAACGGCAACGAAGGCGTAATCTGCACACGCATCGCGGTATGCTGAGGGCACGAA